>FIZU01019228.1:0-15959 GCA_900064475.1 Pseudococcus longispinus | reverse complement strand
CAAACTAACATTGAATTTGAGTTCAGGAGGTTCGAATTAGGCAGGAAAAATGTTTTATACTGTATTAAGTTGAACGTATAAGTATTGGGAAATGAAAAACCGCGATTGTTTGTCAATTCAGGCGAAAATTGACCATTTTACGCGACATAATTCCCCCTTCCCTAAAATTTTCTTTTGGGTCATTCTAAAAGAAAAACCGCTTGTCAACCCGTGTTCAAAAAAAAAAGCGAAACCGGCTTTTTTCGGGTTAACCGCTACGACTATTATGCATTCTAAGAAAAAGTTGAAGAATTCTGAAATTACAGATAATATTTCATCAATTTATTCGTCTTAATAAATCGAGGTACGCGGAGTTACTGAGAATTAACACAGAATTCAGTTACTACACGCTATGATACGAAATATATTTATTACACTATTGACAATACAATCATAGTAAAAGTGAAACAAATGACAGTAGAAAAAAAATGAATAAAAACAATTTCAACTATGAAAAAATCTACCTCGATGATATAAAAGCAAATTTTCATTCATAAACCACAAAAAAGTTTACTTAGCACAGCGACTAGTCCGCAAGCGAAAATACCTAGAAAAAAAATTGATTTTAGACTAATTTTCCCAGAGTCACAATTAGGAAAGGTAGACATTAGAATACTGATTGATGACGAATTTCTGTGAGGAAGACAGCTGAAATGAGGTGAAGAACTTCGCCCACGAAAGTATCGATGTTTCGAAGCGTGTCAAATGTGAATGAAAATATTATCATAGCATACGAAATTTGCTATAAACGTGCACGCTTGGCGGATGAATAACAATGGTTTGAATACACCAACGTTCATAGACGATTTGAATATCACAGAAAAAACTTGTGATTAATAATTTTTGTCTGAAGGAAAAGCTAATCACGTAGGTATTAATTAACATTAAAATACATATAAAAGCGTGGCAAGTGTAAAATAAATAGGCTTGGAGCGAATAAAAAATCATATTATCAAACATAAATATATATTACGGGGAATGTACAAGTACTGGCGACCGAGAATGTAATTTTTCAAGCTTCATTTCTAAGGCAACTCGTTCTTTTCGCAAAGTGCTTAATTCTTCTTGTAAATCGTGACATACTTTTCGTAAATATCGGTTCTTTTCTTCCAAACTGTAATATAAAAACATCGTAGGATTCACAATGCCTATTATTTCAAACTAGGGACTATTTCAATAACTTACCAAATTTCAGGAACGCTAATTTTTTTATCAGAAGTTGACGGTTCGTGATTATGTTTCGTTTCTGGAATAAAAATAAATACATTATCGTTGAAAAATTTCTAAGACTAGACTTTCGAATATCAAATCGTACCGGTTCTTTTGTAAACTTGAAAAGCACCGTGATATGAGCACTTGGAAAAATCCGCGAACTGGGGATTACTATTTAATTGACCTTCGGCACATTTAGGAGAATTCTAAAGGACGAAAAAAGTTGACAGTTATACGATTTCTCGAGAAATCAAACATATTAACAAACATACCATTCCGGGCGACACACGAGGTGGGATTGATGGCGCAGTATTTATAACTTTTCCTAAAAAGTATCAATAATAAGCGGTAGTTCATCGTAAAATGAAATCACGAACTTCGTGGGATGAATTCACTTACCTAATGTATTGAGATCAAGCGAAGAACTTCGAAAATGAGTTTTATTAGGTCTCGGTGGCGGAGGAGGCGGTGGTTCTTTTTTAGAGGCCGTAATTACTGGTAAGCTTGTCGGGCCTGATGAGCTATAAACATTTCATAGCATATAGATTCAAGTACGTAATATCAAACCCTATAATCGAGGATACTTGAAACATACTTCGAGCATTCCTCTGAATTGGGTTGAGGTGGTGGAGGTATAGCTCCCGGACCAGGTGCTAATCAGACAAAAACACGTCATCACTCTAGCCTACGTACGAATTTTAATGATATGATGCGAAAATTACAAACCTGCGTGTTTCTTTGGTTGAGGCCGCTGAATAGGCTTAATAGGAACAGTATCTGAATTAACATCATTCACTGTTATCTTTTTAAGATCGTTTTTCAATTCATCTATCGAATGGTCTGGCACTGGAGTAGCACGTACGGCGACAGGATGTAGAATTTTTGGATTCTAAAATAATCGATTTTCGATAACTGAACTCGAACGCGTAATCAATTTACAAACGCGCACGAAATGAGTCTTACTTGTTCCACAGAGGGCCTTTGGAAATCAAAATTAACTGGTTTAGGGCCAGGCGAAGATAATGCACTAGTAGGAGAGTCAGCGAATTTCGTCCACTACGAAAATAAAAATCAATATACTTTTTTGGTTTTCTCAAGCGGTTAAAAAGTAATGAATTATACCTCTTTGCCTTTCGATTGAGGAGACGGCAAAGAGCCAGTATTACTAAGAGAGGGAGATGGGAAGGTAACAGGTACTGTAGCGACTAGAGATTGCGGTAGGGTATCCGGCAATTGAATATTATTACGCTTTAAAACTACCAAATGCATGGCGATTTTGAACTCTGGCAATGACAAAGCTCCATCTTTTGTTACATCAGATAGCTGCCTGTAAATGCATCTCGATTATAATACTTTTCCAAGTATTCGACTCTGTATCAATGCAACCTTACCATATTTTCCTTAAATCTTCAACGGGAAGTTTAGATTTTTCAAAATAAGCTCTTGCTTCGTGTCCATTTATCAAACCATTTATATCAGATTGAAGTTTATGAAATTGTGTTTCGTAATACTTGTGCTGTTCCTTGGTTATTGACCATACATCAGCAGATTCTGTTTCTCCATCGCTGCTGTGTTTATCAGAAGATTCTTCTTCTGTTCCTAATAAATGGCTTTGTTCTTCGCATACTAAAAACGTGAAATTACCAAGATGAGTATTTCAGTTTAATATAATTTTTATCGCTAAATGAAATCTAAAATATTACTCACCACCGATACTCTGGTAACGAGAACCCCAATCCTTTTCATGAATTCCATTAGGTGGTGTCGGTGTATCGCATTCGGTACTCGAGCCATCGGGAGATGCTGTCGTTGCGGTTAACGGAGATATGCCATTCTCTCTGATTAAACCTTTTTTAACGCAAATTTTGTGACTAATTTCTTCCATTGCACATTTTCACATATCCTGCAAAAGTGTTACTTTGGATAAGTGTTTTCCTGCGATAATTATCAAGCTATAATTACGTATTACACGAAACGAAATATAAAAGTGAATCGATCCAAATTGCTAGCGTGTCGTTGAAAATAAAATATAAGATTGAAAATTTTAGTAAAAGTGAAATTTGATAGAGTATTTGAAAGAGGTATTCGAAGCAGTTTTTTATCACTATTTCAGCGATTTCAATACAAGCAAAACATACGATGTGTTGCAACATAAGTATAAGAGAAAATAA
This sequence comes from Pseudococcus longispinus, assembly GCA_900064475.1. NCBI lineage: Eukaryota > Metazoa > Arthropoda > Insecta > Hemiptera > Pseudococcidae > Pseudococcus > Pseudococcus longispinus. The sequence goes on along the minus strand of FIZU01019228.1, from coordinate 12,537 downwards.
TTACGCTGTTTATTACTATACTGACACTTCAAGATGAGGTTCCCTGCTTCGAAGTGAGGATAAAATTTCGCCAATTTTACTATTTTATCGATACATTGATTGAAAATTGTCACTGGAAATTTCACTACTACTGTTCTTCTCTTTCAATGTTATGAACTTATGAATGAAAATCTCGTACTCGTAACGTAAAACGTAATCAAACAACGGAACAAAATTTTTCATGGATTCAATTCATTTCGTTCCTTCATCGTTCCTTTTTTTTTAAACATACATTTTTTATTTTCATTTTTTTTCATGAAAGAATGTCAGTTATTTTATTTTTGATTCGGCATTATGTATTTAAATTGCAAATAAATTGAATTAATTTTAAATGTTCACGTTATTGAACCGTGTTCGTGTAAAAAATACGATTTTTTCTTCCCCGAAGTTTTGGGTACCCTTCTACCTTCTAGTCGTTTGTTGATCGTAGCGGTAGTTTTCAAGGTGAAAATTATTAATTGGTAACACTGAATTCAGAATTGGCCAATCATCGTTCATATTTCCGAATTAAATGTTACCAACTTAACTATTTTCATAGATAAACTAGGCGCAGGCAGGGGTTCCCAAAATACTGTCGTAAATTTAATCATGAATTTAATTTAATGCATCTTATCACACCTATTCATTATAATCAATCAATACCTAATTAATCTTGCAATTAATCAATATGATTAATGGATAATTGGACAGAAGCTCCTAAATCCTAATTGCTCGAATTTTTATGAAACTTTGTGCCAGTGCCAATTGCACGAAAGTTGTGCTCAATATAAGTTTTCATTGCTCCAAATGGACAAACGATTGTGGAACCGGGACAGCTGTCCAGGATATCTTCGCCTACTTCATTGTGGCACGTTCCTTCAAAAAGAATTCGGTAATAGAAATTTCCAAATTATTGATGAATACACGAATGGAGAAGAAATTTATTTGTAAATAATTAGTACAGAAGCAAGTATCTAGAGGAAAATGATAAATCGTCGCACTAAAATAATAACTTTAATACAACTCAGTGAAAAAAATCCTAAAAATAATGTTCATGGATCGATACAGTGGTATTCTGACCACCCTGTGGTAGAGGTAGAATTATAAACATAAATCATATCTACGAATAAATTGGTCAAGAAATACACTAAAATAAGCCTCATTTATATGGAGATCTCTGCGATTTAATTAAAACTGTAATACTGTAATTAAAAGAAAATAAAATATCACAAATTGACTAAATTTTTCAGGATTGCGTCAAAATAAGAAAAATGAAAGAAAAACGTACTTGTAAAACTTAAAAACTGTATTGATTTTTCAAAAGAACAGTAATTTGGTAAAATCAAGAATTATATATTCGTATAGTATCTATTATGGTCCGTCGACAAATAGGGCAGGTTGATAAAGGAATAGAACACTGCTTACATACTGCTACATGTTTACAGGGAATGAACAAAATATTTTTTTCCTCCGAAAAACAAATCTTACAAAGTATAGACGATTGACTATTCTGCGTGTTACTTTTATCTGAATCTGATATAATCTGCGCTTCCGGTTTTTTGGAATCTGAACCAATGATGGGAATAACTTCTTTTCTAGGTTTATTCGATTGTTTCTTTTTCCTGTAACAAGAATTAATCGATATTTATTAGTAATCTACCGTTGAATGAAAAGAAAAATAATTTATTCGGCTTACTTCGAATGAATCAAATCCATGATTTCATCAATCGCGTTTACGATCGTTTCAGAATTCTATCAACAAAGTACATTATTAGAAACAAATAAACAAGATAAGTTGACTCGAAACGAAGGAAATTTAAAATCTGTACCTGCGCGGAGATTATTTCTGCTTTTTTACCAACAGCTTTACCAACAAATTCCTGCCCTTTTTCATTTAAAACAAATTTACATTTGGGAAACCAGTATGCATGTTCTACCCATGGATCATCGAATTCGTTCCATTCATTTAATCCACCTCCGCAGTGGAAACAGACAGCGCGATCGTCATGGCCTATAATAAATTAAATGTTAATTACAATCGGTTATCACACGTATAAAACGAACAAATAGTTGATAACTACCTAAATAAAAAAATCCAGCTTCACTCAGAGCTTTTGGTTTTATTTTCATCGATTTTGGCCAATTATCAAATGATTTCATTCTGTCTTCGAAGGTAGAATAATGAGGGAAATTGCAGGCAACCTTGGGATTGGTGACTTGATTTTGAAATTCGATCATGTTTTTTAAATCTAAAATCATTCCGTAATAAATTTATAATTAGATGCGTAGAATATTCAGAAATTAATTAACCCAACGTGAAAATAGACATATATTTTCAAATAAAGTATGTAATTAGATGATTCATTTGATGCAAATAAAAATATAGCAAAAGATTTTTATGCGGATATGTTTCTCAAATAAAATACCCAAAAATTAACAAAATCGTAGAAGTTGAGAACTTCCCACGGTAAATTATACGATAATTCAAAATGAAAATGAGTTCAAAGCGACATACCATTACAGATGGGTTTGTTGTTGTGGAGTTCGTGGCTCACTATACCAGACATATTTTAATGCTGTTGATTTACTATTTACAAAAAATTGAATTTAAAAGTTACAGACTTCCATTGTTGACTTCATTTTACAGTTTTATTGAAGTTAAAATGTAAGACTAAAGTTAACTTACAAGGTAAAAAGAAATTAAAATAAAATAATATAGCCAACTGAATGCGCTTCCATTACAACTGGGTTTTCCATTCACCAGGGACCAGGTCCAATATTCCAAAACAAAGCGAAGAGGAAGCAGTGGGGAAGCAGATGTTTATCATGCGCAGAAATTGTGCGTATTGGGTTTGCGTTTTATCTTCCCGTGCCATTTTTTAAACAATTCTTTTATTCGTGAATTTTTGAAAAAACTAGTCGTAAAATTCAATTTTGACGTTTATTTTGCATTTTTTACATCCGAATAATGTTAAAGTTTAATAAATAATTCATTTTAAAAAAGAAAATCGTCAAAAATAAAGAAAAACTATTTTCAATAAAGGTTCTTCGAACAATCGTCGTAGTTTAAATTGAAATTTCCAAGAAATTTCGTCCATTCGCGACATTTCTCGCAACCGGCCATATGATTTGTACAACCAATCATTGATTGGCTAATTCAACCGAAAACCGAACCTTATCGCGATAAATTTTTCATGTAAATTTTTTAGTTCGGCAGAGCACGGTAAATGCCAAGTACGCGAAATTAGTTTCGGGTTTCAAAATTGTTATTAGTAAAATTTCAGTGATACAATGAAAATTGTAATGTGGTGACTTTTTTTCAAATCAAAATCCCAAGTTTATTCTATTCCGGAAAATTTGTAAGTATTGATATTCTCGAATGGGCGTTTTTTCGCTTACAGTTTCGATAATTATTTCGTGCTATTGACTAATTCGCATTAAAAGTTGTACTTGTGTATGAATAACCGACTTCTCGCCTCAGTTACGAAATTAATTTGTCGCTATTTTATCAGAACTTTTAGCGATTAATCTTCCACGAACTTTTTTACTCCCAAGTGTGTTTCATTGCTTGTTCGAACTTGAGGCATTATTGTGATCGTAACAATTTCAATTTCTGAACCAGTGTCATCCCAATTTCTTGTTTGTTATCATTTGTTTCCTCGTCTTTGATAAACGTGAAAATTTTGAGACACGATACATTGAAACGTGTTACTTAGATCATTGAAAAATGCAATATTTTGACGATTGCCTTCTTTATCTCGATCTTAATCATATTCCATCCGGTACGAGAAATTCGCATCGTATAAAAATGCATTTAGTTGCGACTGTAGCTGATTTAAAATGATAATACCTCAACGCGTTACGTGCGAGTCGCATTTATTATTGAAAATGTTGACAGAATGTAACGCAATTCTGTATCGATTTATGGAAGTTATTTTTTTCAAAAATTCTCAAACCTTAGCATTGTGTTCGGTTATCATTATCAAGGTGTTTTTGAATATATTATCTGTCTAACGCTGTATGAAATGTTTCCTTTACAGGTTCAAAATTTATTCGTTATTTTTGTAGAAAAGATGGATTCGCTCCTCAAACAGTTATTTATTTTAACCGATGTTCCACGCTGGTTCGTTTATTCAGTATTAGGATCTGGATTTTTGGCATATTACTACTACAAAGTGGTCAAGGTAATTATCGAAAATATTTCACTACCTTTATTCGATTCCTTATCAGTTGCAAATCAATTGAATCCAGATAAACTCTCAGAACGTGATAATGCTTATTAATCCTTAATTACTCGACTAGTTTCCGAATTAGAATTAGAATTTTTTCGAATATTGCTAATCTCATTCAATTTGACGAATTCGTTGATCCAAACAAACGCAATTGAACCCTGAACCTCTGGAAAAATTAGCAGCTCCTATGAATTATGTCACGTTGCAAAGAAGCACGCGTGTTAAAACTCGTTTTTCTACTTATTGGCATGTTTGATATGCCACTTAGTGTAATGTTATCATTAAAAATTATGTAAAATTTCGACCTTACGAGTATGAAATTACGAATCTTTGTTTATCGATGTGTGTTAGTGACGAAAATGTTATCAATTCTATTTCATATGGTTTTTGATTCAACGTAAAATATTTACCTATTAGAAAAAATTAAAAAAAATACTACGTTCAAAATTTCAATTTTACAAAAAATTTTTAGGTATTAACTTCGAATTATATCGATTTTATTCGTTTATTTTGTAAATTAGTTTGGTCGAAAAATATTTACATTCGTGTTTCAAATAAATGAGGAAAAATTTTGTTGTTTTTTTCAAAATTTAATCCACAAAGGAATCAAGGATTAAGTAGGAAGGCTGTCGTTTTGATAGTTTACCTAGTGAAAAAAAGTACCTATGGTTCCCTTACTCTTGGGATCTATCCTCCCATTATTTACCCTTTTAATATAATAATCGAAATGTATTGGCTTTTGAAAATGGTTTCGAGTAATTTCGATTGAAACCCGAGTAAAATTTCGTATCGAACAAAACCTTGTGTTGGCAGCATTTTTCTGAGAAATGTTAAAATTTAAAGAACATCGCGTGCAAGGGTTCACATTGAATTTATACTTTTAAAAGTCGTGTTATTGTATTCAACAGTATCTTAGATACTATTTGCGTCACAATAACTACTGCTTTAGTTAATGACTTTATACGACTTTTAATATATTTTATTCTTTTGTGCTTCCATTTTTGCGTATAAAGAGGTGTGTACTAATAATAATAAGGGTTATTGATCGAAAGAGCTCTTTTTTGGCTTGCGATTAAAATTTCATCTTGTAGAAAAGCATAATTGAGCTTGTCAGGTTAAAATTTCAATTAATAATCGAATCGAGGGTTCAAATAATGTATTTCTGACAGAAATGATGCGTATAAATTGGACGGTCGAATATTATTTTTCGAAAGAAAATTTAAAATGAGGTTTACAAGTTGAATGTTTGTTCAAGTGTTATTAACGTAAAGAATACCTATGTCTAGAAAAAGTCGATACTTGATAAAAATAGTTGCTTAAATCAGAATGTACTCTTATGACCCTCGAATACTTTACGTACTATTTTTTCTTTTTACTTTTACCTACTTTTACTATTTCTAATCTTATCTGAAATCGTTACGCAAGGCGTATTCTCAACAGGGGTTCTCTTTTTGGAGTATTTAAACGTTGTACGCCTAAGTATTATTTTGTTCCACGTTTTTTAAATTTTTTCGTAATATCAAATTACGTATATTAGAAAATGGTTACTGAAAAATATCTAAACGTATTTCCCCTAGCGTCTAAACGACCTCGAATTGGCGATAAGGATTCCCTTTATCACCAAATGCATTTTTTGAAACGTTATCGTTTCAAATTAATTAAACCATATGATTTCAAAGAAGAGAGAAATAATTGACGTGGATTCGAATTCTGTTACAGCCTCCTGTACTTCAATGTTCCTCCGAAAAATATAAGTTCTTTTTAGAAAGCAATGTGCCAGTGGTGAAGGAGAAATTTTGGCCAACCATTTGGTGCTTCGAGTCGCGTTTACAGACCGTTCTTGGTAACGTGTTTAGAGGATTCCCCGAAATCCCGTACACTAGGTGAGTAAGCTTGATGTGTAAATATTCTAAAAATATTGCGATTGACGAAAGTATTGATTATCGTATTGTTAGTGAAGTACCTTTATTTACGTAGAAATGCATTTGATCGAAGTAGGTAAGTGGTTGGGTAGATATTCAGTAGTGAAACCGGTTTATGATTCTTGAATTCGGTTGTCAATGAACCCTCGAAAGATAACGATATGATAAAAAGGGTTCAGACAAATATTATAGAGCACTAAAATTATTTTTGTAAGTAGTCTGTTTTTGAGTTATTACTGGAAGCTGGTTGAAAGGCTTTAAACCAGTTTCGAACGTAGATCTTTTTTTGCATATTTTTATTTCAAAAAACCCCCGACAACCGATTAGGAACCACTGTACTGGTTTCCGAAAAGTTGGAAAAAGAATAATAGGATGTTAGGAACCGGTTACAAACTGTAGAATTTATTGAAAAGCTTAGGTGAATGATGAATGATCGTTGAAAAAAATTTTTATCGTCATTTTAGAATTGAGAAATCATTTATGATTGATTGAGAACCTTCAAACCGGTTTCCAAAATGTATTAGAATGTTGAATGGTCGATTTTTAATGTCTTACGTCATTATTTGAAACTCATTCTATCGTATTCCAATTTCAAAAAAATTTCGATGACCAGTTGGGAACCACTGAACCGGTTTCCGAAAAGTTGCACAAAATGTAATCAAATTTTTGAACTGAATTTATTCAGAAAAAATACAAATGAATTAATAAATCGTCACTTTGAAATTATACTTATCGTAATTTCTGAGGAATCACTGATAACTGGTTGAGAACCGTTAAACCGGTTTCTATAATGCCTTTTAAAATTGGATGATCGATTTATATTGTCTTAAGACATTATTACTTGAAACTATTTTCATTATATGAGATTCTTATTTCTAAGAAACCTTGACAAATTATTGAGAACCACTGAACCGGTTTACAGAAGAAGTAACCAAATGTTAAGAACAGGATACAAGTCATAGAAAATGAATTTGAAAAAATCACAAATTAATCCGTAATTATTTTTGAAATTTTATTTTACCCCATTCTTAAGAAATCGCCGATAATTGGTTGGAAACTGTAAAACCGGTTTCTAAAATGTATTTTAACCTTGCATGATCGATTTTTATTGTCTCATTTATCTTATATCATTTTTTGAAGCTTTTTTTTGTAACCCTATTTTTTTTAAAACTTCTGTAACCGGTTCAGAACCATTGAACCGGTTTTCAAAAATGGAAAATATAATCTAACGCTGGGAACCTGTTACAATTACGAACTACAGAATGCATTTTAAAAATACCAAACTAATGAACGATTATTTTGACATTTTTCTCGTCATTTTCGTGAAGCCGTCAGAAATTGGTCGCGAATCTTCAAACCGGTTTCTAAAATTTATTATAAATGATTAATAATCAATTTTTTTATGTTTTACAACATTATTCGAAATCCTTTTTCGTTTATCTATTCTTTTCTTAAACTATGATAACTGGTTTAGAACTACTAAACCGGTTTAAAGATCATCATTGTTGAGGAAATTTATCAGTATAAACCAGTTTCAAAACATCTGAACCGGTTTCAGAACGGTTGAACTGATTTCAAAACAACTGTACTGATTTCATAATAAGTAAAGCGATTCTAGAACAGCTCAACAGGTTTTAGAACAGCTGAACCGATTTTAAAATAACTGAAGTAGTTCCAGAACAGCAGAACTGTATGAGAACAGCTGTATTGAATTCAGTACAGCTGATCGATTTCAGATCAGCTGGCGCGGTTTTGGAGCAGCTAAACTGGTTTCGGAACAGTTGAACCGGTTTTGAACCGCCGAACCAGTGTTGTTTTGTTCCCGGGAATGAAAGGGAATTCCCAATTTCCCGGAAATTGGGAATTATAGATGTTCGGTGCACCGAACAGCAAACATCGATGCATTCACACACACGCACGTGCTTCTTCTCTTAAAAATAAGGTAATTATAAAACGGTAATTTCCAATTTGACGCAATTTCCCAGGAATTCCCGGAAATTTTTCCAATCTCACTGAATGGGAATTCCTGTGTACAACACTGCGGGAACCTTTCTGGGAATTTTTCCGTTTCCAAAACTGCGGGAACGGGAACAAAACGACACTACGCTGAACCGAGCGAATTCAGTACAGCTGATCGATTTCAGAACAGCTGACCTGGTTTTGAAACAGCTGAACTGATTTCGGAACTATTGAACCGGTTTTGGAACTGCTGAACCTGTTTTGGAACTGCCGAATCTATTTCAGAACAGCTGACCTGGTTTTGAAACAGCTAAACTGGTTTTGGAACTGTTGAACCGGTTTTAGAAGTGCTGAACATGTTTTGGAACTGCTGAACTGATTTCAGAGCAGTAAAATCTGGTTTCAGAACAGCTTAACTGGTTTCGAAACAATTTTTGCTATATTTTGTTGAAACCAAAAAAAATTTGAAAACGTTTAAAATAATTTTTCAACAAATTTTGACCAAAATTGAATTATTTTGCTGAAGAGGAAAGAAGTAAAGAAGGTTGGATGTGCACCAGTTCAGCATTTCATTTCACTTGGACTGATTTTTTGAGCTGAAGTGAATTTATTGGTGCAAGTCTACGAAGTTATGGATCAACTTTACAATTTTCATGAAAATGATTTCAAATTTTTTTTCTTTCTTTCTTTTTTTTTTTGAAAAATCGACATCGTCGTCAAAATATTGAAAATCAAGTACATGAAGACCCTGCCTAAATTTTTTTAATCAACTATATATTATATTTTCAACTTGACTCGCATACTAAGCGATAGTAAAATTAAACTTCATTTATGTTTATGTTTTTTTAAATACAATTTTCATTAAAATTTAATCGCTTTTCTGGAATTTTACAGAATTTTCATCTAGATTTAAAATTTGAAGCAATTTTATGAGTTTTTTTTTCAATTTTACATCTTTGCAATCATTTTTAAAGAAATTTTAACTTTTTTCAAAATTTGAAACATTTTAATGTCGAGCGACTAAATTGCTATTTTATCTATTTTTATTTTGTATTGAGAAAGTTTGCAAAAGATTTGAATATTTTTCCTGCATTTTGAACAATTTTCATAATTTTTCACCCAATTTTATGAAACCTTTGCTTATCAATTTTTTAGAACGTTTCAATAGGTAAATCGTCGATTATAAAATTGGACAGCGTACTAATGTAATTTGCATTCTTTTATTTTGGAAGGATTAAATTTTACGAGAAATTTTTACGTATTTTTCTCAATAATCTAAGGACATATTGACCAAAGTGACCATGAAAATATTACGATTCGAAAAAGAACCTGTTCAAAAATAATTGTTCTTCTGCCTGTAAATAATAATTTAGCGAGCAATATTTCGTAATTACGGCTATTTTTCCATTCATAAGATTACGATGACGACAAAAGCCAAACATTTTGGAACCAAATTGTCCCAATTTTCCTACATACCTATAAAAACATGAAAAAAAATACCAAACATCTCTTCGTAACTCGCTCATCAGATACAATTTCAAATAACCAGCAACCGGCATACGTTTAAAAAACGATTAATTATTAGCAAAAAAAATTCTCCGACACGTCTCGAGGGCGCGTGCGTGTAAATTACCTCTGACAAAATTTTTTTCTCGCTTACGTTAAAAATCAGCTATTGTTCAATAGCGTAAAATGTATAATTTAATTTTTTTTCGCCGTATTCTCAACATGAGCCATGTTGCCATACAATCTGTGCGGCATAGTATGGTTAATAGGTATATTTATAGAATACTGTGGCGGTAGCGATGGCGATACAGGATGAGTTGAAACTTCAAAGCAGCAATTATTATGTGTCAATGGCAGAGACGAAAAAATTACACGTTCGCCCATAATGGTTCGTTGAAATGTCGACGTTGGTCTGTGGACTCGAGTTTTTTTTTATTAACATCATCTAAACGACATTAGTAACGTGGAAGCTTATCAATTACAAAGGAGTATGGCGGCATGGTTGCTGGGAATCGACTCGAAGCTCCATAGTACTTAGCTAATTTCAGCAATGAGCTGCAGTTATATAATATTTGAGCATCGAGTAGGTAGACATGTAACTAGAACGATGGTAGTGAAAATTTTCGTTCAAGGTTGATTTTCTCAAATAGCCTGTGGTCGAGATATCGCAATTACTCGACAAGACGTTGGCACAATCTACGATACTCTGAAATTCTGATATATTGACCTCTTTGAAACGTTTCAATTCGATCGAATTGTCGTAATTTGCAGGATTCAATTTTTCGTAGCCTAGCTATCTGTACACGTTTGAAAATTCGTCGGAAATTTAACCGTATATGAATTGATGTTTGCTCGATGAGCTCCAAGGTCGCACGATGAATCATCTTTATAACGTTATTACTCACGAATGATGGTTTAGCCTATGGCAGCATTCATCGCGAAGAATTTTTTCCCTAGATTGTCACAATGCTTCGATATCGTTCTTTCGATTCCACCTCCAACGCAAAAAAAAAATCACCGTTTTAATTTTTTATGGTATTCGTATTACGTTCTATACATATTTCGTAACACCCACCTTCGTGTTCGTTATCATAATTCGTATTATCGGCTGCGACCTTTATTTTATTTTACGTTACGTTTTCGATACCGATACTCGCCATTAACGTGGAATAAAATTTTCAACGCGTTTTAAAATTTCACCAGATATTGGAAATTTTTTTTCGTACTACTTTTTTTTCAGCGTATTTTTAATTGCAATTAACGAATCGTGACGGCGTGTAAAAAATATAAAAAAGAAATATTTACGGAAGCCGTTTACTTTGAGTTTCGTATCGATCAACGTGCTGTGTTTTTTGCGTAGAAGGGGTCATAATTTGCATAATGACCTGGTTTTATGAAAATGTCTAATTATGTAGTTAATATGGTAATGCGAAGCGATAGTCTCGAATTCACCATTGTCATAGATATAATAAAACTTCTATTCGAGCTTAATACGGATCATCTATAAGCTGCGGTGCTGAATTAAGAAGATGGGGCCACCGACCTCAGGGGCTTTGGTCAGATTACTCGAACATATTTTTTATCCCCAATTTTTTTATATGTTTGTGGCTTAGACACGGATATTTTTCGTTTTGCGGTGAAAATTGTCGATTCATTGTGAAAAACAATGAAAATCCATTTTTAAGGTCCCTTTTTTTCGAAAGGTCCACTCCTCTTTCAAAAAAACTCCCTATCGCTGTACCTAAGGCCTCAATTGAAAAAATTTTCCAACAAAAGTTATAGATGAAGATCCTGGGAATAACTTTGATTATCACAAAAATTTCGATTCCACCACTCCCACCCCACCAATTTCGAATAATAGTTATAAAAATCATGTATTATGCAAAATTAGAGAAGTGAGAGGAATGTAATTGAAAGAGCAAAGCCTGGTTTGGTTTATAGACGTGATTTGGCTCTGAACACCGAATTTCAAATTATCCGGTGGAAGTTGGTCCTAATGGTCTAAAACCCCCGTGACAAAATTTTTAGCTCGATATCTCAAATGCAGGTTGGCGGCGTATTTGGTCGTCATTAATGATATATTGCAAGAAAAAAAACATGAAAATTTTGGAAAATCTTGAAAAAATTCTAGCAATTTTTACGAGATTTTTGACCTTTTTTTTCATGTTTTTTTTCACCATATTTTTCATATTTCAAAAATGATTTTTATGAAAACTTGAACATTTTTTAGCAGATTATTTGACAATTTTCATGATTTTTTTTTTGGTAATTTTTACCAATTTTATGGCAATTTCAACAATAGTCAAGAAATTTTTCACACGATTTTTCTTAATTTTGGACATTTTTTACAATATTTTTACTGAATTTTTTTGTCAGTATATATTTTGGCGATTTCAACAAAATTTTTGACGAGTTTTATAATTTTTTAACACTTTTCTTTATCGTACGTATTTGAAAGAAAAATTGTAAAAATTGTAACAATACATTTTTTGTGGTAATTTCTACGATATTTTTATCAATTTAAATGGCAATTTCAATCATTTTTACCAAATTTTCAACAATTTTCATGTTTTTTGACCTATTTAATCATCCATGAAAGTATTTTAAATTATTATTATTATTATTATGAAAAATTTAATAATTTTTGCAATGTTAATGTGAAATTTTCCAAATCCAAAAAATCGTGAAGGGTTACCAACAAAGTTTGTTGACATCTCCTCCCTCCCTCCCTTACAATCATCCCATTTCAAAATATAATAGTTTTTGGTTAAAATTGTCATTTCGGGTCAAAATTGGCATTTTTTGTCAACGGTGTCATTTCTTGGTCCAAACTGTCATTTTTTAATCCAAACTGTCATTTTTTGTCAAAAATGTAATTTTTTGGTCCGAATTGTCATTTT
>FIZU01019218.1:0-20312 GCA_900064475.1 Pseudococcus longispinus | reverse complement strand
CACCAAATGAAAGTATGAAGTTTGAACTTTAAAATGTTTTAGTTTTCAAACTTTCACATTATATTATGTGATTACGATAATCATCTCTAAATAACCAAAATAGAAAAACAGCTCTCCTGTAAAATTTCACTTTTTTGAGATGAAACCTTATTACTCCAAAGGTGCGATATGTAACTACTGTAAAGAAAAAGGACATATCATCAAAAACTGTCCGACGTTGGAAAAGAGGAGAATTGTGTTATGTTTCAAATGTCAGTCGATGGGTCACTGTTTTTAAATTTCAGTGATTTCGTGAATTTGTTTTTAGAACTTGTAGAATTTATGTACAGATAGTTACATTAGAAAAAATTCTTGAAACATCTGGTAAAAAATGGTCCGATATCATAATTAAATAAATCGCCTCCCCTTTGAGTTTAGGGATAACCAATTGAATACTGAGTATGATTGTTTTTTTGCAAGTACAGGTTGCTTTCAGAAGAAATGAAAATCTGGAGAAAAAATTTGGTAGGGCTCGTTTCAGTTTCCCTTTATGGATAGTGTATTACTTGGCAAATACGAGAGTTTGAGCCCTCCACCATTTTCTCTCCAAATTTTAATTAATTTGTAGTTTTATTTTTGTACTTTCATCATTTTTTACCGAAAAAAATAATTACACAATTTTTGAATTTTTTTGGGGATTCGGGAAAATGTATTTGTGAAAAAAGAATTCGGGAAAGTGGATTCAGGACAGTGTCAGGGAACCCTGAGCTTGATGCCAGGTATGAAGATGATGATGCTTTTAATGGTCTCCATACTACGTTTTATGATCGGTGCGGCGAACGCGAACCCGAGTTCAATACGAGTCAAGACAAGTTCAATACGCTCAATAATTTTTTATCAAAGGTATTTCCACCATGAAAAAGAAATTCAAACATTTAAAATTGAAAAAATGGAACAGCGGAACGAAGACCTATTTCATCAGTAAACGCACACACTTGATAGGCATAAATCGCAATTCGTTAAATGCTCTGTCACAACAAAGTCAATTTTTTTTCTTCTTAGCATATAAACGTCGCTTAAACGTAGGGAAATCGTTACACATATTACTACTGTGTATCTGTATAATGATGAAACAAGGTCATCATCTTTTTTATTTCTTTTTGGCAACACTTCAGCAGATAATGCTTCTTGACAATCATTTCTTTTTACACGATGCAAAGGGAATCGGAATCTAAATGTGCAGTGCGTTCACAAAAGTTTTACTCATTTTACATCCACTTATGTATGATACGTAGTGACGTAAAGATTCGCGATCAATGGTATCAAATTTTTTTTCGGGTTCTTTTTTTTTTTTAATCCCGGACTATTTTCTAAATTATGTAAAATTACTTACTGCTAAAAGAAACAAAATTACCGAATTTTCGAATAAATTTACATTCATTATATAATTAAACAGATATCTAGATTTTTTAATCAGTTCGGAATGATATTCGCGGCTCTATTAAGAAAAAAAAAATTGCCTAATAATTATAAATTATGACTTGATGTATATTTATTGCAAGAAACGTCGAAAAAAGTTGTTGTTTAGGTATAGTAGGTACATATTTGCATGCAAATGTACTGATTACATTAGGCATTGGTCTTGTAGAGGCGGCTCGACTCTACAAATATTCTAGTTTTAACTATTGTCTTTAATTTACACTATAATAATGATCTTTTATTTTGATCAAGTATTTTAGTACATATAAGCTGTCCAGATAACGAATGCAGCTTCCATTTGATAATTTAATAGGTTCTTAGCTAGTTTCTTCCTGGTATTTTTTCTTCTCAAACTTGCTATCTCTTGGGGAGGGGGGGCAGTAATTTAATTAAGTTTGGTTCGGTATCATAAAGTACAAAATTAGGTCTACGAATTTAGTCAGCTCCAGTTTCTGGACATAGTTTATACATGGAGCGGGGAGTGTTTTTTGTTGTAACAAATATAGGGTGCCCAGCTTGGAAGGTTGATCGTTTTGAAAATGAAAAAGAAACAATGACTGCAAAAATCTCAAAAACCAAGCCCCGTATAGGAAAAAACTAATAGCTCTTGGGAGAAAAAGAATTCCAAGCTTTGATTCTTAGCATTTTTTTAAATAAGACCTTTAGTTTGTGTAAAAAAAAAAACACGTTAAGGGGAATTTTTTCCATTTTCGAAACCATCGACAGATCAACTTTATGTTTGGGCTAAATTTCCCATAAACATGGATTTTCTGGTTAAGCTAAGAGTGCTATGAATAAAATGCAAGAAATGAAAATTATCGAGCATGAAATTCTCTATCTCCTGTAAGCTAATAGGTTTTTTCTAGGGAGCTTAGTTTCGGGAAGTTTTTTTTTTCATTTTCAAAACCATTGACCTCCTGATTATGCCACCCTGTATGTTTGATTTTGCCGAAAATCATAATTCAAATATCTCGTTATTGTTTCATACCAAAACCCTAGCATTTCCTTTCTCATCAATTTCAAATTAAAATTATGAAGACGTAAGACTATCTTTGGCAGTATGGGAAGAGTATGAGAATAATGAAGACAGAAAATCAATTGGAATGTTATCCAAATTTGGCGAAATGTATAGAAAAACTTCGAGTACTCGTACTTCGTATGACAAGCGAGATATTCTTAATTAAAATATTTATTTTTTTTAGTCCGAGGTCATACGTGACACGTAGGTGTGAGAAGGTATAGAGGTATATAAGAGAAAAACGAAGATAAATGGCGGTTGCAGGTGAATTTGAAAATCTATCAAGACCTATAGCGCAGCAGGTTAACAACAGGTACCAAGTACCATCGATGTATACGTTTTGCAGTGCATAAGTATGGATAAACGTAGAACGTGCATGTAAGGTATTGAAAGACTTAGACACGAGATGTTTCCATGTAGACTGCATATGCTTAGGCGTTGAAAATGACCAACAATTCAACAGTCGAGAAGTGCTGATGCTAGAAACGAATAAATTAGTATCCTTAAGTGACCGAGTGCGAGACTGCTAGGGTAGCCCAATGAAATAGGGAAATGAAATTGCACTTTGTGTTACCATAAATTTTTTAGTTTAAAATGTTCCTTTTGGTATCCTGATTAACCACTAAAAAGTCCACGAAACTCACCTACCGTCAACTTCCCCAAATGTGGACCCCAAAAAAACCTCTACGTTTTCCACCTGTAACTTTTTAAATACTCTAATAAATAGAAAAACTGCTATTACAAAAATTAAAGGAGGTAGGTACATAAAATTTTCAACAAATAATCATGTATTCAATTTTTTTTCGAAAAGTGAACGGGTGGCGCAAAAACATGTGCCAACATGGGTGAAAAAAAATGAAAATGATTTATTTTCACGGCCAGGTTACAATTTTGGGTGGGGAGCGCATGTACGTGAAATAGATATTTACCGTGAAAAATTAAGAAAATTTTGATTTCGTATAAAAATTGGCAGTTAGCAAGATTGCAATGAAAATTTTTCAATTTTTTCAATCGAAATTATTTTTTCTGCATCAATAGAAGCCCTTTAGGTCCAGTTTTGGTACCCAGAAGAGGGTATATCATTTTTTGTAACTCAAAAATTTCGATTTTTTCAGTGATCTGCAACTTTTTAACCCAACCCCCTGGTAGATGGCAATAAGTGGTATCCAATTTCAAGGTCAATGACCAAGGGAGGTGTAGAAACTCAAATTGCACTTTTTCAGGGAGTGATTAAGGTACCAGGCCACTACCCAAAAATGGTGAAAACTGTGTTTTTTTCAAAAGTGACCCCACTTTGAGCACTTCCAGTTCCATCTCCCTTTGAGGTAGGGATATAAAATTTTCTATGCTGTACCTCCAACTCAAAATGAGCCACCCCCTTGGATTTGGTCAGAATCCGAGGCAATTTTTTTTCACTCCACTCTAGTGTTCACATAAGAGGCACATTGAGGGAGCGGAAGAGTAGGAATCTTTTGAGGATCATGGCGTGTCAGAATTCGCATACATGCGATCCCCATCTGAAATTGTAATCTATTAACGGAAGGTGGCAATTTCCATTTTTTACCCTGTATATTTTGATGCGTGTTTTCGCGCCACCCGTCCACTTTTAGAAAAAAATGAATATACGCTTTTTTATTGCAAATTTTATGTACTTTAATTTTTGTAATAACAATTTTTTTATTTAATAGCATATTTAAAGAATTACAGACAAAAAACAACAAGGGGTTCTCTTTGGGTCCACATTTGGGAAAGTTGCCGGGGGTGAGGTTTGAGTACTTTCTAGTGGTCAATAAGGACACCAAAAAGAATATTTTAAAAGCAAAAAATTTAAAGTAACTTGAAATGCAATTTGTCTAGTTTTTATGATCTGAGTTTACTGGGCTACGATACGATTTTCATCTTGGCTTAATTACAATCACTATCGAAGATGAAGTTGTGAAGTAAGATAGACCAAAACAAGGCGATAAAGAATCGACATCAGAGCCGGGCGAAATTAATCAATTAAAAACCCATCGCCATCGCGTCCGGACGAGTTACATGTATAAATTTACACATGTAACGTATTCGAACAAGCACGCTAACCACTTTTTGGAGCCGCATGTAGCTATACGATGGTGAATTTAAGCAAGCGCGAGTGTATATACTATTTAAAGGTATCGCTATTATCAACTCATCAACAACGATAATTAAATGCACACTTAGGATAATTGGTGTGGGAGGGTTAACCGTACGCCCTTTATCTGGAATCATATCTTGTATGGACAAACGCCAGCTCTGACTCGGGTTTAGCAGAATTCCCTCTCTTCGTGTTACCTCTATTTATCCATTCGCGAGTCGCAACTCTTGCACCCGCCTACGCGTACCTCATTCACGCGTATGTAAATAACCACACCGTGAGCTGAGTTGGTTTTTTTTTCTTCATTATATCCATGTACTTACTTATACGTTTGTATAGTTTAGTTTATACCATCGGCTTAGATTGATAAGGCGCGAACGATGGGTGTTGCGTCTAAATTAAGCGCGAATATATTGGAAATCGATGCCGGTTAGACGATGATTTAGTTATTGATTAAAATTCGTACGCCTACTTGGCACGTTAATACCAAACACCGAACAATCTTTTTATTTTCCATTTACTCTGCAGCCTCAGCAGCGATCTCCTTCATCTGGCATTCTCGCGCTGCGCCGAGTACAATGAAACTAGTTTCGCGATTTAAGACAGCCCAAAACCAGATCTGTATGACTTGAAAGTGAAATGTTCGTTACGCGCGTGTACCACTTACAAATGAAAATCGTTGAAGGTGTTCCGAAGGAAAAACAAAAAGAAGAAAAAAGATACAAATTTACATATAGGTAAACCTTACTTACGCAAAACAAGGTAAAAAATACCGGCCCCTATTGTACGATTACGTATCCGCCATCAGCTACTCGTAGATTTGCTGTATAACCGGTAGTCGCGAGATGGACCAACTGGAATATCTTCATACTGGACGCTTTTGTCATTATGATGTGTTTTTTATCAACCCCCGTATCACCGCGCGATACCAATTCTTGAACACCAATCGAGAAAACTTGAACAGTTAATAAAATTTCGCTATTGTTATCACCGAACGTGAATAATAAGTTCATCTACGTTTGGATTTTAATGCTAATTTTTGCCACGTCTATCGCCTTTAATAAAAATCTTTTTATTGGATTGCCCCGTGCAGACGCACATAGAGAAATGATCATTGAAAATTACACTATGTTTTTTGATTATGTACTCCATCTTTGCTACTGGTGCGAGTATGGTAGATGAAAAATACTCACTGATGTGTTCGATGCTCTTGAAAATTATGTCGTAACGAAATATTACGTGGCAAGGCAATGCCCTCCCGATTCTGGTTTGAATTGGTGAATTTCTCATTCGTTGAAGGTGTTGTAGACGCAGACCTACATGGTATTGGGATAGGCGTTATTCGCGTCTAGTTATTCGGGTTTCGTCTTTGGTCTGATTGTTTCCATCTAACTTATTTCACTCCTTCTGATTGTGATCGAAGAGAACACTGTCTTTAAAAAATTGAGGATTTGTTATTTTGAATATTTGTCAAGTTTATAGAAAATTATAATTTTAGAAATGAGTAAACAATGCTTTAGGAGTCTATACTCAGCTCAAGAATTTTGTCAGACTTTTTAGACCTGAAAAAATTTTCAGATTTCTACTGACTTTTTGGGATTGGAAAATTTCAGAGATACTGACTTTCAGACGGCTTTCAGGGCCAAGATCAGAAAGTCTACGATTTTATGGATTTGAAAAATGTCGAAAATTCTGACTTTTTCAATTTTTAAAAAAGAATGAAATTGAAAAATAAATTTAAAAAAATTAACTATATTGCAAGAAAAGAATTACCGCCCAAAAACGACTGCGCCTTAAGGGTGAATTTAGACATAAATGTGAAAAAAAGAAAAAAACTCTTCCAGAGATGACTCTTGGTGTGGGCCCATTATCCCTCAAAATACAGAAATTTAACGAGAACCGGAATTTCGGACATATTTAAGGCAATATGAGGGTCTAAAGATGAGGCAAGAGGCCAAAATTTTTACCATCGAGTTTTTAGACCATAAGAACCAACTTCCGCTAGAAAGTTTGAAAATACCTTCTTTTTTTTCAATAGGAAGCACGTACTGCACATTATGAGGTATGGTGAATTACGTATGTAAAGTATGAACTATATCTGCGTGGATTGTATGGGTGGCTGGATTTTTCAGATCACAGCATTTTCATTGTGTCTGCAAGGTAACTTATACATGTTCAGCTTTAGATACATCACGGAGTTTTTGAGGTCTTTCATTCGCAAATCTTAGACAATCCAATAATATATGAGCCACGTCTTCAACGGGATTTCCACAACAACAGCCTGAGGCTGTTCTGCTCTGAAGAGGAAAAGGAAATACTCCAAAACATCCTTTTCCACTCAGTGCCTGGGCCAGATGAAAGTTTAATTCATCGTCGAGGTAAATCTGTAATCTTGAGTATACACTTGGAAAAAAGGATTTGGTCCAGCAAACTTTGAAAATACCCAGCTATGCTATTTCTTCTGTATTCGCATCAATAAAATCTCCAAAAAAATCTAAAACACCCTTAGAAACAATGATGATCACAAGGCAATCATTATTTATTAATTTTGTGGCCAAGATTTTGTCATTCGCCTCATACGAGCATATCATCTTTCTTACTTTTGCTTCTGGTTTTGTTTGAATACAACTCCATTTTTAGAACATCCTGTTTTTTTTTTCAATACCGGTAAAAATTCTGATCAAGTTGGTTAGTGTATAGTGGCGACATTAGGTCTGCTATCGCGTACATATGCGGTATCGTATTCGGGAAGGTTGGTGAACGCATATATTAGTCGTGGTTTTAGCCAACGGGCTCGTTTATCCGCTTCTCGGCTTTTAATTAGGAGAAAAGTTCACCAGAATCATTTACCATTGATGAAATATACATAGGTGTTTGAACGAAAGTGTTAAAGTTAAACGACTCTTATACAAATTGTTCAAACAAAAGATGCAGATTCGAAGGAAAGTACTTGAATGAATGCCGATTATTGTTATTATACGTATACCATACCTATACCATTATTGCTTATAATCAATGGCTTTAAAGACAATTAAAATCTCCTCCGAAGAAATAACGTATAGCAGCGCGAAACCTAAAAAATACTCTCGCAGTATGATACGAATTATCATAACGGTTTTGCAGATAACCCGATTGTAGTTCAAGGACGGTCGTCAATTCTATAGAACAGAAGTCGTTGGTATACACCTGAAGACTGTTTCCATCCTACTATTATTAGCAACTATATACGACATTCTTTTTCATTCATGAGGTGCGCGGCTTTCATTCATTATTCTACGAAATTGTTTCTTTGTGCGCTTATAGGTAGGTATAATGTTTATGTTGGCGACCTTTTCGACCTCGGTTGTTTTCATTGTGCATGCTGCGATTCACGAGACAACTTGACATTATTCATCGATATGCATTCTGTTGGTTAGTACGCTTATGATGGCATAGTGAATGCTAAAAATCTGCGTACAGCGCAGCGATGGATTTATAAATTATAACTCGCAAGTCGACAGTATCGTAAAAATTCAGCGTGAAAGCTTCTCTAAAAAAAAATGACACGATAGAATACGCCATCGCCAGCACCGACACCGACACCGGGTATAGGCTATTCACGCGATTTGTGCGAAGAAAAACACCGTACGGTGGGTTAAGCTCGCTTTAGAGGTCGTAGTTGGACGCAGTCTTCGAACACGAACGTGGAAGTGATTGCAACCGATTGAAAATGCCATGATGCCGGTGGAATATAGAAATGAAAAACAGCAAACGCCAGATGCCATTGTTGAACTTGCTACAGATACATATATTAACATATCGGTAGCGAAATAGAAAGGATTTGAAATATATGCTCGAATGCCAGAGGGATATGTTTTGAATTTATAGCATACAAGTATCTGTGTACCTATACTGTAGCCACAGCACCGCAATATCGTATCCACACACAAACTAATTACCCATCAACTGATTCGCTGCTGCTGTATGAAACGTACACCAACATCTATAGAAAGTTGAATTCCGTCGTCATAAATCTTATATTATTTTTATTACTGTGTCTCCTAGGAAGTTTAGATACTTTGTGTGTATTTTTGCCGGGCAACCGACCGCAAGGTTCGAACGATATGGAAGTGTTGAAAATTATACGTACCATACAACGAATTGGCGGAGCGATAATGCAATATCCGCAGGGTTGAGGATACCACAGTCGTTAGGATGAAAAGTACCTCGAGAGAAAATTCTAATCGTTTGAACGGCGAACGCTAAGCCGAAGATTTGATGGCAACGTTCGCGGTATGGCCTTGAGCTTGCTAAAATACTTTGTAAATTTCCAGCATAACGACGTTTACCTATAGCGATGTCACATCAATCAACATAATTGGTGGTACCAGCAGCGAATTTGAAATTATTAGCCGAATATCTGCATAAGAAATTTTAACCTTTCGGGCTAGCCCCTTTATGATCGAATTTGCCGCATTGTAATACGATAACTTTAAACTTTTCCCGATTCTGGATGAGAAATTTCTCCTAGGTGGTGATAACGATCGAAAGTTTTTAAAAAAAGTACGCGGAAAAGAAGCTGATGGCCGGTTGCTGATAAAAGTAATGCATGCATTTTAAAGGAGTGTTTCATGGACATCCAAAATAAAGTAGATAAATTATTTAACATGTAGTCGGATGTCATTTATAAATATACCCACTTTATTTTAACTGTTCATATCATTCTGGATTATACGATAGGTCTTTCCGAGTCTCATAACACCCTCGTTCGCTGTGCGATTGAGAGAGAGAGAAAGAGAGCGCGTTTACCATGTAGAACAAATTACTAGCTTTTTGATCGTTCCATAGAAGCTAATAAGGTTAGTTATTATGCATAATATTTATACGGATGATGCAGGCCTATTTAAAGATGTGCCTGCAACGTACAAATATTTAAATGAAGGTGTCTCCGAATTTTACGAAAGATTTAGAACGTTTCGGCGTCGTTACTTTTTAACGCTTAGTGAATTGTCACTGTGATGTTGTATATTGTTAACGAGTCGCACTGATAACTAAATGATTAGAGTATGTGTAGTGTTTTTTTACATGCGACTTTATTCATTTTTTAAATGTTTCAAACTAAAAATACTAGGGTAGTGTGATACTGGAATGTTATCAGAGATATTGCATAAGAAAATCATTTTATGAAGAATGCGATTCCCAGGCACTTTCCCGAAGGAACATTTTCTTTTTCCCAAACATTGAATATCTGAATCAGCTTTCATAAAGGATTTGTTTTTTAAATGACCATACAGTATTCAGAATAAAAATTGCGATGAAAAGGAAGTCGTTGCACAGTATTTTTCATAACTCATATCAATGTTAATGAAAATGGCAAGTGAAGTTTGACAACGAACAAATTTATTGGGACTGTCATAAAGCACGCTCAAAAGACAGTAAGACTAGAACAATCATCAACAATTCGGCTCGCAGTAGACCAGTGATCGTCTTGAAGAGGGGATATTCTGCAAATAAAGTAATGTCCAGAACTAAACATAAAATTGCTGATCATCCACAGCAATTGCCAATACAGCTGAGCTACTGCGAACAGAGTTACCTCAAATTCCACCTAAAACAGTAAGTCAGGTATTGGAGAGATGGCAATAACCAAATAGGGCTGGCATCATTCTAAATTGACACGTACTAAGGAAACCTTTGACTCAAGACCCAGAGGTTTCCTCAGTACATGTCAGTAAGTGGATTCATATATGATTAGTAACTGCAGGTTACCCCAGTGAAGTCAACAACAATCTGAAGAACACAGTGCAAGAATTTGCCTCCAAACCCGAAGTCATTGGATAAACTTTGTGTTATGTCAAATGAATACCAGCATACACCCCTAGAAGAACACCAACTCATCTGTGGATGTGGATCATTCCATATGAATCTGATTACTTTTGGACCAGAGAAGTCGAACTTCCGTAGTGCTGTTTGATAGGAGATATCAGAAGTTGGAGATATGAGGCGAATCTATCATTAGAGATCTGTGACTTTTGTACTTTTGATGTTCTCGTGTGCAAAATGTGCTAGAAAGCCTGCGATCCAAAGTATGGTGGCCTGCTATAGATAAAACTGCTGAATCGACAGTAAGATCGTGTGAAACGTGCCAAAAGGTTGGTAAACAAATAATCTGCGAACGAATGACTCGACGAGACTTTCCAGACGGCTCATGGCAACAGCTTGCCATCGACTTTAAATCTCTACCGCATAAAACTGAACTTTGTGCCGTCGTAGACTACTTTTCTCGTTATTTAGAAGTAAAAATAATGAAAACTACCACTGTGAAGAAAACAGTCGAATTCCTCGATGAATTATTCGCCAGGCATGGTTTTCCGCAGTCAATCACTTCTGATAATGGCCCCCAATTTCGTGACAAATTCAAAGTGTACCTAGATACTTTGGGAATTGATCACCTTACGTCGATTCCCTATTGGGGTCAAGCTAATAGGGAAATTGAGCGCCAGAATCGTTCTTTGCAAAAGATCATTAGAATCGCTGTAACCGAGAAAAAGGATATCCAAAGCGAATTGATCAAGTACCTCCTAATGTATCGTTCAACGCTCCATACTACCCTCAGGAAAAGCCCGGCAGAACTCTTTTTCAATAGGAAAATCCAAGATAGATTGCCAATGCTGAAACCTATCGTAGACGACGAAGCATGTGAACGTGATGCGATGAGTAAGCAACGAGCGATTCAAAATCAAGGAGACGTCGTGGAAAAAGACCTGCAAATCAGCGATGAAGTCTTAGTTCAACGACCGTTCACCAAGAATAAATTCGATAGCAAATTTGAAAATGAAATTGGTGTTATCGACGGCATCAACGGCAAAACCCCAAGTCTGAAGTAACAAGTCTAAAAAAAAAGTTTGAAGTCTGACGAAATGTCTAAAAGTCAGCGTGATCTCTGACATTTTCTTGGTCCAAAAAATCCGTTTGAAATCTTGAAAAATTTTCAAGTCCAAAAGTCTAAGGCATGAGAAAATGTCTAAAACTAAAAGTTATCATCAGGGAATTTCATAATGTTTTTTGTAGATTAGGTTAGTCGTAAAAGCATATCTTATGCTAAAATTTTGTGACTGGTTTTGTGACACACAAATTTTCAGGATGACCTCCTAGCTATAAGACATATCCATATGAAAAAATTCTAACATGCCTTTTCTCCTTTGTGGACAACATGTCACAACTTATCCAACCCTACTCCCAATTCAACTTTTCAAAGGAATCAAAATCAGTACACTCAATCACCAGACCCTGTAGGCTTGCAAATAAGTTGAAAGGTGTATTTGCAAGTTTGTATGGTGAAATGCGAATAAAACAATAAAAAAACATTGAAAGTCCACGTAGGTAATCATATGTACAAATAATCTATCAGAAAGTAGCCTTTCAGAAGCTAAATAGTAATTTGTAATCGAGCACAATGCTCGCATTATTTTCGCAATTTACCATTTTGAGAAACGTATCATTGATATCGGTTCACATATCTTGACGTTAACTTGTCCGCTACATCGCTGCTGAGAGATGAACATTCGCGATTGTTTGCCGGAGAAAAATGCTGACGACCGGGTTCTTTTTCAATTTGCTGCCGCTGTGGGATTAAAAAGGACGCCCACAGGAGCGGCTCGAAAGTAATACCTATCGGGATATTGCATATAAGAGAATTAAATTAGTTTCTTAAATGATACTATTTAAATACCCTTATCTGATTGAATTATCGTTGTACGAATCGTCCATAGGTGATGTTTGCGATTAGCGGATACGCGAATTTTCATTCGTGACTAATTTAAAAGCGATTTCTACTCGTAGTCCGGATTGAAATTAAATTTTTCGGAAGCACCGGCCGCGGCGCAGCGACTAGCGTTTTATTATTACTATACCAACGGTAAGACAGAAGCAATTGGAATTTGCCTCGAAGCCAGCTAATTAAAAAGAGTGCCAGTGTTTTAAAATATTGTAGGAGACTATCAGCCCAGTACAAGTTATAATACATCGGTGGTTGATCGATATATTTATTGTAATGTTATTCGCAGGTGATTTTATCGCGCATTAGCGATTGTAAATGATGAAAGATCAAAAAAAGCACCCAATACTGGCCATCGATTCGATAAAACCGCTGTAGATATTTAATAGGCGGAATTTTAGGGTATACGAGGGAGGCTGAATGAATTGTCAAGTTGTAACGATAAATTTTTTTCTGTAAGTTTAATTCGGTACCAGTTTCGTCGAAACGATAACATCTTTTTATTGGTGGATTTACGATCTCGTGAGCATAAAATGAAGTTGTAGTTTTCACGTAATAAATTTTCGTTTTACTTTGTAAACGCCGAATCTTTTATAAAAAAAAAAAGTCCCCCGATCAAAATGTAGGTAGTACCTATACATAATAACTTTCGAAGAGCTGATATTTTTCAGATTTATTTACTCTCAACATATACCTACCTACGTTGCATATAATATCTACGAGCTCGATTATTAAAACCAATCGCCATCGTAATCGTAAATCAACACTCGGAGCAAAATTGCAAATCAAGGCCTCGAGGATTTCGTTTAAAAAATTTAAACGTTGCCTATACGAAATTTCACGTAGTGATAGTGCCTATAAAAGAACCATTTTCCATATGAAAATAGTCCAACGCTACGTAGATATTGAAATGTTCAGAAGGTTGAAATCATCAAAAGAAGTTCATATTTGAAGTTGCTGCGGTCGGTGGCTGCGGTAGTGAGTAGTTTTTAGATGATGAATGATGTTAAATTTCCGCTTCTGTCCGAAATTAGCGACTTGTTTGAAAATAGATAGGTATGCGATGTAGTGATTTGAAACCTCACTGTCTTATGCCGTTGGTAATATTTATGAATGAAGGTTATAAAAACGTAGAAGCTATTTAATCTGTATATTACATGTTTGGGCGTCTTGTACGTGATTTGGCTGATAATTATTCGTATTATATTAGTGCAGCCGCGTAGTGGTTTTCTATGGTAATAACCGAACGGCAGTCTAGTTCGATGACAATGTACCATCGACGTAATTTTAATTTATTTTTTAAATATCTCGGGCCGATTGGCACTTATCTGTAATACGTGACAGAAACGTGCAAGCATCGTGTTTCGAAAGTACGTACTTACTAGTTAAGAATTAATCGGCGTTAAGGTTTAAATTCATCAGTTGCCAATTTATTTGGAAAATTTTGATTTGTATTTTTTATTTATTTTTTCCTATAAGGTTGACACGAAAGGCCCCGGAGACCCGACACGCATGATAAATACAAATAGTTGATAATATATCACTTTAAATACGATTATTTAGTACCTATGTAGGGTGGGCGAGATCGAGATGCATTTGTTTGTGATGTTATTTAAGTAACGCGCTCCGAAGAAGATCGTTGCTCGCGATACCTTTCTGTATTAATGTCTCGTCATAAAGTGTGGCTTTGTTAACAGTAGGGAATTTGTTGGATATTATTGCGCGTTGTCCTACGTCAGATGACTTTCGACCACCGTCGAAGCTTTGAAGCTTTCTCTTCGAAAGACGTGGTCAATTTTTAACCCAGATTTTGCACTTCGTCTACAATATGATAATGACCTGCCAACAATTTTTATTACGGTGGAGCTAAAATTGCACTGTTTGGTGACATAACATGAATAAAAATGTTGATGGCGTTCAACTTTTTACGATGGTGACAATGAAATCGTTTCTGTGTAACGTTACATTAAATTAAGAACTGTTACGTTTGCGAGGCTTTTTGAGCTATGAATCATGTGAAACGAAATGGGGGAATCACTGTGAAAACGGTTCGAATTCTGAGTCAAAAGCCTTCAAATGATTTAAGCGTAAGATATGCTTTTGCGGTGACCAAACCTGCGAAAAACGAGACGAAATTCCGTTTCGCTGACTTTTAGACATTTTGTCAGACTTTTTTGGATTGTTATATCATGAAGTAATAGCATTTTTTAATATATGGGGTTATTAATTTCCGGACCTGGACATTTTGGACTTCGGAAAATTTTCAAATTTCTACTGACTTTTTGAACTGGGAAATTTTAGAGATCACGCTGACTTTCAGGCATTTTGTTTGGCTATTTCAGACTTTCTGTGCCTACTTGAAAAAATTCTCAGATTTCAAACGATTTTTTGGACTTGAAAAATTTTAGAAATTCTGACTTTTTCGATTTTGAAAAATTTTATGAAGGGTTAGTTGACTTTTGAACTTGAAAAGATAGATTGTTTCACATTGTATCCAACTCTTCGAACTGACAATTAGATAAAGTCAAACATTATATCGACTGCTTAGATTGAACACATCGTAGCCCGCAAAATGGGGAAAAATTTGTGGGTTACGACATGTTCGATCTGAGCAGTCGATATGCGAGATCGGAATGTGCACTTTAGTTTGGCATAGACTATCAGAAATCCTGTGTTAAACTTTGATGATTATTATAAAAACAAAATTGGTCGGGGAGTCCCGGCCCCCGGGTGGGGAGGGGGATATTTTTACAGATTCTTCGCATAGGACATGCTTTTGCTATGGATAATTCTGCGAAAAACGTGACGAATTTCTATCACAAAATTCCCCGAAGATGACTTAGACATTTTGTCAGACTTTTTTGAACTTGAAAATTGAGCTTTAAACATTTTGTCAGACTTTTTTTGGAGTAGGAAAATTTCAACTTTATCGACTTAAAAAATTTCAAGAAAGTTCAACTCTAGACATTTTGTCGGACAGCTTTTTACCCCACATTTACTTTCAGACATTTTGTCAGACAAGTAATTTAGAGTTTTTGAATTTGAAAAATTTTAGAAATCAGCGTAACTTTCTGCCATTTTGTCAGACAGATTTCTCAATTTTCAGACTTGAAAAGTTTCAGAAATTGACTAAGTATTAGACATTTTGTTAGACTTTTTTGGACTTGGAAAAATTTTCATATTTTTACTGACTTTTTGGACTTGGAAAATTTCAGAGATCATTCTGACTTTTAGACCTTTTGTCAGACAACCAATTTCGGCTTTTTGAACTTGAAAAATTTTAGAAATCAGGGAAAAATAGTTGCTGTGAGATTTTAACATAGTATATGTTTTTGCGATGATCAAAACGAAAAATTTCCTGATGAAATTCTGTCACGCTGACTTTCAGACATAACGTCAGACTTTTTTGAACTTGGAAAAATTTTCAGGTTTCAATTGACTTTTAGACATTATTAAACTTGGAAAAATTCTGAGATTTCCACTGATTTTGAGACATTTTTTCAGATTTCCATTGACTTTAATGCATTTTGTTAGACTTTTTTGTATTTGAAAAAATTTTTAGATTTCCATCGACTTTTAGACATTATCTTTTCGACCAGAGGCTGATTGACCCCCTTACCACACCAGAATCTTTGATAAGCAAAAACATATCCCATGTATCATAATTTTGTATAAAGTACATAAGTTAAACGCACACGGGGTTCAGCGAGGCGCGAAGCACTTAGTTTTTTAAAAGGTGTTTCATAACTTGAAAAGATCAAATAATTGTACGAAAAAAGATGTTCGAAATAAAAAAATATCTTAATTTGCTCCTTCCCAAAAAATGGTTCTTTTCTTAGACACTTATGGCTTAACGTCATTACTAAGGAGAAAGTCATAAATTTGGATCTGAACGATATTTTTGCCGCCATTTTCAATCTCAATGCTGACAACTGTTTTGAAATTTAAAGATATATGAGAATTGTTATTCAATTGAGCCAGTCCAATGAACTACTTGCTCTCTCTAGTCTATGGTAAGTATTTATCTTAACATTTGCACTAAAGATTCATAACGCTTCGTGACCAGTTTATCGTCCAAATTTTCTCTAGGTATACATCAACGCTTTCAACAAGTTTATGTTTCGCAAATCGATGATTTTTACATGGAAGCAGAAAAAATGAATAAAATAAATTAACATTCAATTTTCCAGAAAGCGAATACAAATTATTAGACAGGAGTGCTCACTGGTCTTAATGCAATATTGAAAATTTAGCTCGGTTTGGGTTTTTTTCCATACTTCGACCTAACTTAATCGACAAATATTAATATTTTTCATTATTAGATATTATTGTAAATACGAAAGTATCTATAAATCATTCGATATACTCGTGGACTTTTGCGATCAAATTTTACAAATTTTTGAACAACTTTCGAAGAAATACATCCAACACGTACTATTCATCAAAACACTCGCCACGAATATATATCAAAGTGCTCGTATCCATTATACTATGTATACCTCGCGGCTGTACGATGAAATTTATTTTCGAAAAAGTCGCATCAACACACACTTAAGGAGAACCTGGCAAGCGACCATCACTAAATCACGGTACGTTTATTCTTCAACTACATAAAATTAATGTCATTACCTGAGCTTCTTTTTTTTAATTAATTTGTTAACAATTCTAAGAAGCAAGGAACCTCCGCGAGATACATTAGTAAATCGTGTCGACAGTGTGACGAAGTATTAAGATTGAAACTTCCGCAAGAAGGAATCCTCTCTTAAGTCTTAATACGTAATACTCGCTAAGAAATAGGTAATGTTGGATGAAAATATTTAACGTCGCGTGCAAGTGACAACACACATGCCAATAAACTGGCCCTTTCTATTGACCCGAAATTGCCACGTCGTTTTAACCGAATGCGGCGTAGGTGAGCGCTGGAAAGTATTTAGATTTCGCTAGTACCTTTGGTCTTATACACACGTAAGACATCAATTTAAAAATAAACGTCGTATTATCGGATCAATGCACATAGTTATGTATAAATAGAAGGCTTTAATTGAAACGACATCTCATTTTAGATTCGCAGATAGAAGCCTAATGATCATCGGAGAAGAATTGTGTTTTGAGATGTTTGAAATTCTCTAACACTCGTATGAACTCATTCCGTACAAAGCCAAATTTTTTTTCAGGTAAATTGTAGGTAGTGTAGGTATCAATATAGTTAGATTCTTATTCAATCGAATTGAATTATTTACAAGTTTGAAAAAAACTCATCACGAAACTAAACCCTGATTTTCACAAATTTCTTGTAACTCCAAGTTTTTGAGAATGACTTACTCCTCCCCCACTGTAGTCAACTCAAAGTATAATACGCCAAGTTTTGATTAGCAAATTCGCCAGACAAAAACAAAACGTAATCTATAACTTCGAATTGCACCTTTTAACTAAAAACTTGATAAAAAATAGTAAGATTAAATACCTAACCTTTTACTCATAATTTTAACGAAGCTAGATTGTGATTCATCGTTCTGCTTTTTTATCGTGTTCCACAATGTTCATTTTTGGTGCACGGATTATTCCGGTATCTAATGAAACTCGTACAGTAAATTTTGTAGGAGGAACAAAAAAAAGTATCGCGTTGTTTAAAAAAAACAACATGCTAATTTATTAGGTGACATTGTGGGAGGAATTATGAATCATCGATGGGCCAGAGCGGCAGTAATATTAATTTTTTTATTGTCGTGGCATTTTTATTATTGTCATTAATGCAAGCATAAACAAAATATCTCTAGTTATTAAAAAAAAAAAATAAAAATTTAAGAGATACGTTACGAGTACATTGATTACAAGCAAAAAAATTAAGTTTTATTTCTTCTTTATGTTTAATTATTTTAATGATGTGAAGATGGTAATTGGGGCCTAGCTTAATCGACCGATTTGCTAAATTGTCGTAAAAGTAAGTTTTAATGCATTATAGGTATATAAAATTATTTTAGAGTTGAATAAAAATAGATTTAGAGTAGGAACAGACCAGAGCAAATCGCGGATCATTTTGTTTAAGATTTTAAATTTAAAGTACCATGTTACTGTTGCATAATTATGTAGACCCCTTGTAGTCTTGCCGGTTAGAACAGGTGCACCTCTTTTATTGAACACGAGTTGATTTGACGTGTGGTTTTTTGTATAGTATGAACCAAAAAAAAAAAAAAAATTGGAAAAGGAGAACCATCAAAATTGTCCTTAGGAGGCGAGCAGTACTGGTTTTAAGGAGTGGAAACACTCCTATTTCTACACATAAAGGGGTAGAGTATGTTTGGTATCATTCCCATACAATTCGACCCTCCTGAACTCAAATCTCTTAATCCTTTTGCGATTAAACGTAGAGAAGTGGCACAATCGTGAAATTTGTGTCGTAGAAAATGATGACTTTTTGTAAAAACAGGCAAAATCGGAACTTTCCATTTTTCAGGGTCTATAAGTATGTATGAATATGTGCAGAAATGAGGGAGTTCCCACTCATAAAACCCTCTTCTGCTTGCCCTCTGAAAGCAATTCTTAATACCGTCCTTTCCTCAAAATTTTCTTTTGGTTCATACTAAAAGAAAAGTCGCATGTCAGCTTGTGTTCAAAAAAAAGGTAGGTATATCTTGATTTTTTGTGCTAACCACTGAACTGAAGTACGAGTAACTAGTAAGTACTAGACATGCAATATAAATGCAGCAGACTTGAGAACGTACTACTTTTCAATTTCGAAGTTAGGCAGTTTGGTGCTGTTTCATACGAAGCTTGCAGTGTTGCCAACTTAGCATATTAATTTACTTTTCGCACGAAACTTTTATAATACATATAACAAAGCAGCAGGTACTTGTTGACGTAGGTTAACGAATTTTTCAACTAATTTAACCAACAAAATAAAATAAGTACCGGCGACAACGAAAGCGTGCGTTATGGCGTTATACTCGACTTTGAATTTATTCACCCTGAAATTGCTCAATTGGGCATTTACTAGCATCATTCGTCATAAAATGTAGCTGATTTCAAAATAATAAACAGGAACGAAATCATATTTCATAACGAAACATGAATTTGTAACTAGTTATGACGATATTAATAAAGGCGATTTATAAAGAAGCAATTACAACGATACGGTGCGATGAAAAACAAATAAATAATACGCCGGCACTTGGAAGCTGCGATGTGTTTAATTGATGTACGATGGTATACGTACGAGAGGACGAAATACTTGTACTATGTCCTTACGCTATAAGCAGCAACGCTTGACCTAACTTGTTCTTTTAGATGTGTCATTTGTGTAGGAGTATTCCTCATAATAGTGACACTATATGTACGTTCTACGGTGTATCTTTTTAACCGCCGCTAGCGTTAAGGAATGCCTTTGTACGTCGATTTACAAGCTACATTACCTTTTGTCTTCTCTTTTCATTGATTTATACGACTAATTTAATGTCTTAATAGCGTGTAATCTTAAAAAGATGTACGTCCAATTATACCAACGACATTCTAATTAGAAAATCTCGAAAATTTCACTCACCGAAGGTGTTTGTTGTTGTGATGCAGTTCGGCGAACGCCGCTGATGCTGGGTTCCGTCAAATGTGCTCAACACGTCCAAACGAAGATGCGGATTTGAATTTCACTAGCTCGTTAAACATTTGTTTTATGCACATATGCGAAAACAGCAAATAATAAAATATAACTTCAATTAATCCGTCGTTTTATGGAGATAGACACGCGACGCACAAAACTAATCAAACACTGATAATTTTTTGCGATTATCACATAAACATTAGAACCAGGAATGCAAACGTCACGCCAGTCACATAAAGTCACAGATGAAACAGTGATAAAATCATTTTTCAATTTTTTATTTTTATTTTATTTTTAAACCAGGAAACCAGAGCTGGGAAAACTGAAACTGAATCAAAACTGAAACTGATTGAAAACTGAAACTGAAATGGAA
>FIZU01019211.1:0-17383 GCA_900064475.1 Pseudococcus longispinus | reverse complement strand
TTCCATTTCAGTTTCAGTTTTCAATCAGTTTCAGTTTTGATTCAGTTTCAGTTTTCCCAGCTCTGGTTCTGTGTTCATGACAATATTTAGGTTCCTCTGGAGAGCAGCCTTGGTGTTTGTCCTGATGGTTACTACAGCATCATCTGTGTGCCACTTCCATCGTCCTTTCGCAATCTTCTGGCAATTCCACTTCCAAGCCCAAGAAACCTTCAAATAACAAGTTCCACAGGAGAGGCGCTAATACAGAACCCTTAGGACATCAACCTGTGACATCCTTCTCAAATTGCAATTCCATTCTTCGGTTATTCTGACTCTTTGGCTGCTCAAATTGACGAGATCACTGTACATTTTCATTCAGCTGAATACTGAATCCCCGAATAATAATCCTTAATGTGCTCAGCTCAGAGTGCAACTGAGTGTCTTTAGATTCACCAAGGTGAGGTGGACAAATGGATCTCTGATGGAATAGTGTCTGGACTTTTAGGGATTGTAACAAGAACAGACTTCTTCCACACATTCACAAACTCCTCACTGGCTACAGCTGTGTAACACAGCCTATGTTGAAAACGCCCAAGACCTGATCTCTAAAAGAACTCACTCCTTTCATAATCATTCCATTCATGATAGGATCTGAGCTGGGGACTCCCCCTCCCTCTTTTCATTCGCTGGACTATATCTTTGCTAAAGGATCTAGCCTCTTTCACTTCCAAGCATCTGATAGCGTCTGCATTACGTAGAGTGATGGAACATCGGAATTTCTCTGTGCTCGGCTGTATCAGTCTCGGGTTGGCCGTCTAGAATTTTCTCATTCATTATCAACTCCACAGACTCAACCAGACGCGAGACATCGGTCACACGCTTCGCCAGTCATAAAATTGTGTCAATAAATTTTCAATTTTTTTTTCAAAAAACATTAATATTCTTTATTAACTCAAAATATACATCCATATTCACAAACGGAAAATAAAAACAAATGCACAACAATAAAATTCGTTTAAAAAAATTCACAATAGAAATAGGTACAATCATATTTACATACATCTACACATTGAAAGTTGAACATAATTCTTAAGTACATATGATTTATTGCAATCCAGCAGCACTCAATTTTGAAGAACCTACATCACAAGTATTATACTTTCTATACAGAGGAACAAATATTCGCGGGGGAAAGAAACAGAAAAAATTGAATTTATAAGCGAAAAATTACAGAAAAATCTGGAGAGTAACTCGATGAAGTTGAGCTAGATATGTATTTTTTTTTATTGAAAAAAATCCAACATTGAAAAAATTTACTAATAAACCAAAGGGAAAATTTGTTCGTTGATTCCTTTTCTAATAAAATGATTTATGAAAAAATCCCAACTCTGATCCGTATTGAAATTAACATAAAAATTGTAATTTTTTGTTCCAAACCTACAGATTATTTTGATTAAACATAAATGTTATTTGAACGGTAACAAGAAGATACGCTACATAGGTAAACGTCACAACACAGAATCATCTTAGACAATTCGAATACTTAGATATAAAAAAAAAGAAAAAAAAAATATACATACGCGGATAATTTATGTATTAAAAATTCGCAGTGTTTCGTTATTACACAATACAATTTTATTCCACAATTCATAGGGAACATAAAGACGTAACATTCCGTAATAATAAAAAAAACACATAGTAACAAAGTAAAAAAAAAAATCGATACAATTTAAAATTAATGCATATAAAAAAATGAGTATCACATATAAAAAATATCGAGAAAACTACGCTAAAATTCGATTTTAAAAAAATGACGAAAAAAAAGAGGAAAAAAAATAAAGAAGAGCTAACAGGGAACAAAAAAAAACAGACGAGAAAAAAACCACGATAAAACTTATAGTTAATTTGAGCTTTACGTTATACATGCGTCGCTTGGGTGGTATTCTTTGTGGTTATTTGTTGGGCTTTATTGGCTAGTATATATTGCGAATTTGCATTGGGCATTTTCAATGCCAACTGAGGAACTGAACCATTTTTAATATTAGTATAAGGCGGAGGCGGTGGCGGCTGGCCTGGATTCGACGGCGGCGATGGTAACGGATTATTGTGATTTACTCGCAGGTACGGATTACCGTACGTGGCCGAGTATCGCAGATCTAACGACGTCGTTGATAAGCTGGACGTCGTCACTGTAGGCGATACGCCGTTCGAGATGGTGGTCGAGAGCGGCGACGCGTAGTCTCTGGAATACTCGAGGTATGGCACGAATCCGTTATTGTTTTGACCGTCCTGCAAAAATCAAACATAGATGATGAAAATTAGTCAATTATACGAAGGAAATTGGTATATGAGATGGAGGAGTCGATTCGTACTTTATTTTGGAAGACTGGATCGGTGAATTCGCCTGACGAATATCGATTCACCGAGTATCGCTGATCGATGGGTACAGGTCCGGCTAGCGGAACTGCTACCCTGGTAATGATACTGTCCGAATCACGACCACCTCCGTAGTCCGATTCGCAATTTATGTTACTGGCTGATGATCCAGTTCGCATTTCTAGCTTAAGTTCTGATATGTTTGATGATTTGTCTGATTCTTTGCATTGCTTCTCGATGTTGTTAGCTTCCATTTCTATATTTGAAAAGACACAAATAAGAATGTTCATCATGAAATGAGATAATGGCCTTGCAAAAAGGCACGGAGACCAATCAAAAGATTTGTAGTATAGCCAGAAAGGGATCTTCCGCGCAATCAGGAAGTCAAATGCAGTTTTTATGGTTGACTCAGAATCCGAGACTAGAAGAAATGTAAACTACTTTTTTTTCTGTAGCCCTACTTTTTTGAGGATCCATGAAATTGGGTCCTTAAAGTAGCGCTTTTCTCCTGAAAGATGCTGTTTTTTGTGTTTTTCATCCCCCAAAACCCCCTAACAACCAACCTAGGTAGAGCTGTGGGTCTTCAAAAAAGCTGATGACCATAGAAAAAAATACCGAGCTCCTAGGTACTAAGTTTAATATGTATTTTACCTGGAATAGTCTTCTTTTTATCTTTTCTTTGGCACGTGATAATTATCATGATCAACGTTATGAGCACAACTCCTCCTCCTAGAGCTGCCGTCAGTACTGCAGTCAATGGAAAACTTTCTGTAACACAAACAACACAAACGTATGATGAATAAGTACTTAACAGACCTATGTACACCATACTTTCAATAATAAAATATTCGAAAAAATACGTACTTTGTAATTTCAACGTAATATCAGCAACATCGGTGCCATATTGATTGGTAACCGAGCAATTGTAGGTGCCATAATGTTCCAGTCTGGCTTCCCGGATAATTAACGTGCTTTTCACACCTTCCGGTAATGGATCCTCCAAAACCTGGCAAGAAAATTTTAGAGTTATGATTCCTTCTACATAAGTTTTCTGATTTTTTAGTCTAGCAAATGTAAAAAATCAACTTACAGCATAATCGTGATGATTCTGCCCGATTTCTTGTCCGTTGAATGACCAACTGGTCCTTTCGGGCATCGGGACAGAATACGCGGAACACTCGAGCCTGATGGTATCTCCAATCATGCCATACTGAGTACCATCTTTTTTGATCGTCGGTCTCGAATTCATTTTGACATAAGCTTCGGCTGCAATATCGGGAAATCCGGGTACGTGAGCTCGACAATAATACTTTCCGACTGTCTCTCTACTCACAACAATGGTCAAATTGGACATTTTACTGATCACCTAAAAGGAAAAAAATTTCAAAACGATTAATTTCACTCTTGTTCCCTTTCTTTAACAGCACAGCATCACAGAAGACAAAGGTACCTTATCTCTGTTATGAATCCACGTAACGTCTGGCTGTGGATTACCGTCGACGTCGCAAACTAAATTCACCGCTGTGCCCGGATCGGCTTGAGTTGATCGCGGTTTTTGTCGAAATCGAGGTCCATCTAGAAAAGTACAAACATTGCGTTAATGTAAAACCACCTTTCTGCCAATCAATACTGGCAAATGCGATTATCACACGCAGATTAACCACAAATAGGTATTAATGCACGGTTCCACGGCTATACTTACATGTTACATCTAATGTTTGCGAATCTTCGCTTTTACCGACCAGATTTCTAGCCTCGCATTTAACGATCGTATCGTGATGTTTTCTGCTAACGTTGGTCAACACAAATTCCACCGGATTTTCTGGAAATACCGGCTTTTGGTTCATGTACCAACGATACGTTACGTCGGCAGGATTTGCGTCTGCTTCGCAGATCAATTTAGCGTCTGTTCCTTCGATCAGCATGTGGTTATCGGGTACGATGTTCACGGTAACCTGAAAATATACCTTGGTGTGAAGATGCTTGATTTTTAGGTACACATATCAGTAAAGCTTAATGAACAAGTGTTTCCCTATTTCTTCTCACCAACATCCCTTTTTTTTAAAAAACAATTTTAGTGAAAAGAAAAGTAAAAAGTGGGATTGAGAAGTGTGAGAAGTTGTGAAGAGTGAGGCAATTTTTTTAAAGCTCTTGATGAGCTTTAAAATGATGTCCTGTGAAATAAATAAGGGAAGGATATTGTAATGAAATGGTAATTCAACCTAAAAGTTCGAGGTAATAATCGATAATTTTCATCAAAATGTCTATAGTTTTTCATTTTCTCGATGTAAAAACTCAATGGAAATTTACTTCATCAATTACCAGACTGCTGACTGCATCAACACACTCTGATGATTCGGCATCACAAATGAAAGTTCGGCACCGACTATGAAGGATTTGGCACCAACGAATGAGGATTCAGCATCAACAATCAAGGATTCGGCACTGACATTGGGGATTTGTGCACCAGATGATTCGGCACCAAAAAAACTAATGATTCGGCTTTAGATTCGGTACTGAACTTGATAGTGCGGCACCGACAATTAATGATTCGTACGGACAATAAGGACTTGTGCACTAGCAATAAGAATTTGTGCACTGGCAAATAAGGATTCAAGTACTAATGATTCGGCACCGACAATAAGGATTTGGCACCCGCAAAGAAGAGTTGTTAATGATTCGGCACCAGCAATTAAGGATTGGACACTGACATTAGGGATTCGGCACCGACCATTATGGATTGATGCATAAGCAAATAAGGATTCACCTATTAATTATTCAAGACTCAAAAGTAATGATTCCTCACTGAAATTTATGATTCGGCATCAACAAAAATGATTTAAAAATGATTCAGCGCTGGATTTGATGGTTCGGTACTGACAATAAGGATTTGTGCATTATTAATAAGAATTTGTGCACTGGCAAATAAGGATTTACTAATGATTCGGCACCGACAATAAGGACTTGGCACCCACAAAGAAGATTTATTAATGATTCGGCACCGACAATAAGGACTTGGCATCGACAATTGAAGATTGGACACTGACATTAGGGATTTATGCATAAGCAAATAAGGATTTAGTTATTAATGATTCAGCACTCATGATTCAGCACCGAAATTTTGATTCAGCACTGAACTTGATGGTTTGGCATTGACAATTAATGATTCGCACCAACAATAAAGATTTGTGCACTGGCAATAAGAAGTTCAGAACAATTAGACTCAAAATGGGTTACCAGCATACCGAATTATAAATCAGGCACCTATGTAAAATCATATAGATAGTCTACAAAATTTTCATTGGCAATCAGAAAAGTTCAAACATGATATAAAATCGACCAAAAATTTCCACGGCATACTTTTGCCCAAAATAACCGCGATATTGAAATTAAAATCATTTAGGAAATGGAACGCGTCCACCTGCACTCCTCACCTATAGTTACATATCTCTCTGAATTCTGAATTACGAAACTCGACCAATATACACATAGCAACAGTTATCGAAATTGGAGCATTTGGACGTCGAATATGCGCCATTACGTTACCTACGTACTATAATATATTATAACTTTGAATAAATTCTAGCCATATAATAAGCTTTTGCAATGTACATCTGCATAGAAACGAGAGAGCAAAAAATACGTATGTAAATTAGTGGACCACGTTGTTCGATCGCTTGCATACTTATAAGGCCAGTTCAACTTTACACTGTACACTGGAAATAACGAATTAATTCGCAATGAACCTCCATTCCATCTCCTTCCGTCGTATTTATATGTACCACGGATACATACGCGCGAAAGAAAATACCGCGTAATTTAAACCAAACCCCCTGAGCTTCTCTTCGGCTTGGTTAAATTATAAAACTATATCTTTGGACAGACGGATTAACCCTTCGGGGTTCAGTAACGCGTTTTTTTCTCAAGCTGCTTTCGAGGAGGCGAAAGTTAATTAAATTTCTCCTCTTGTCTCTCAAAGTTCACAATGAAATCTGTTTCGCACAAGGTACGAGTACAATAGAACTCGGTGTTTCTTCTTAAAGCTTTTTTACCCCTTCGTTTTTCATCTTATGGTTTACTATAATGTATAGGTACTCGAAATGTAATGTAGCTTACCTTCGGAGCGTATTTCACCAATAAGAGTATTTTCGCGCTTTGATACGTTCGATCGGCGGCATTTTGTGCTTGGCAGACGAAAGTCGTATTGTGATGTTCCTTCTTCGGCCTCAGGGTTAAAATTGACTTAGCCGTATAGAGCCTGCTTTCCGGGATTTGCTCGACGTAATAATGGATATCGACCGAAGGTGATCTTTTGGTAACCACGTTCCCCAAACCGTCTATCCAAGTGATCTAGAAATTAATCAAGATAATATTACGATCAGATTGATTTAGATAACTCAAATTATTATGGGGTTGTATTTAAATCATTTGCTTACCTCGGCTGCTGGTTTTCCACCATTTGAGACGCATTCCAGTTTAATTTCGCTATCCTCTGTCGTCTCCAGAGAACTACCTTGTATTATACGAGGTTTCTCCGGAGGTGAGAGGATTATCAAGCGGGCGAACCTGGATCGTATTCCAGGCTCTCCATTTGGTCCTGGAGAGACTTGACATTGATATTTCGCGTCGTCGTCTAACATTACTGGGTCGATGGCCAAGCTGAAGTCACCTGTAAAAGATCAGATGTGTGATTTAAAGAAAGCTGTAATTTCTGTCTTGCTTACATTAATAAACCAAAATGGGACAGGAAGGGTGAAGAGAATCCAATGCAATTCTTGCATCATTTTTCGTAACCTAAAAGACGAATTTGACATCATATTGCATCACTCTCTCAACATCCTCCCATGCATCCTCGTCCTTCAACAAAAATTCAACGATTTAAACTACATTTTTTGACACTGATCCAAAAATTGACCATGGAGAAAGTCACATCTTTCATGACCATTAGCACAGTTCGAAAACCAGAAAACTTTCAAAACTTCCATTTCTCTTTCCAGTTGCACTCCTCGCTTTCATTATGCTCTCACTCTTCACTTCACTCCTGAACTCCAATAACTTCAATTCCAACTCCACTTCGTGATTTTTTTTTCCAGAAACCAAGTTTATTTATTTTTTGGGCAATCGCATTGAAATTTAATGAAAACTTGATTGATAAAAAATGAAAAATCGTTCAAAATAAGTAGGTACATATTAGTAATTGGAAAAATATATGAAAATTGATCACCAAAATTATACCAAAAATTGTTTTAAAAAGTACGAAAATTTGAAAAGCCATAAAAAATTATTAACTTTTTTAATGAAACACGTGGATAGAAAACGGAGTCAGGAGTATTGAAATTTTTGGCACTCTAACTCTGGCTCCTTTCAAGAGCCATTTTATGACTGATTCTTAATCTAGAGTCTGTAAAAAAAAAAAGCCCATATGCCATTTTAAGGCTTCCTGATTTCGAAGGGCCATGCCCTTTCCTCAAAAGTTTCTTATCTCTGTTCCTAAGGTCACTTTTGAAAAATTTTTCAAATTAAAGTTGTAGGTTGAGATCCTTGGAATAATTTCGGTTATTACAAAAATTTCGATTGGACCCCTCCCTTCCCTCTAATTACGCATAATGGAGTTCAAGGATGATTTTCATACGTACTATGCAAAATTGGAGGGGAGAGAAGGGTCCAATCGAAATTTTAATAATGACTAAAATTATTCCCAGGATCTCAATCTACAACTTTTGTATGAAAATTTTTTCAAAATCAGCCTTAGAAACTGAGATAGAGGACACTTTTTCCCCATATTTTGCGACTGCATATGCAGATTACAGTTGTTCCAAGATTAATTTTTTGTAAATTCTTTAAAATTAAATTTTCATCGGTTTTTATATGAAAATTTCCCAATTATGTAAAGAAAGAAAAATTACGAATTTTATAGAAATTAAAAAAAAAGAATATTTATTAAATCAATGGCAAAAAAAATTCAACTAAATCTGAAACCTTTCAATTTCCTTCAACCTTTGAAAATATCTCTGTTTTGGGTAAAAGGGGAGATGGAAAGGATGCAAAAAGAATGAATAGATTTTTTTTCAATTTTTTAAAAAGAGAAAGAAAGAAAGAAAGAAAGAAAGAAAAGAAATTGATTTATAAATTTTTTTCCAGTCTAAAAAAACGAAAAACGAATCGTCCCAGTATTGAGATAAAAAAAACGTCATTACTGGATTTATTTAAAATGTTCTACAAAGAAATATTACTCGTATCTCAACAAATTCTTTCATAACCAAGTAAAAAAGATGAAGTACCATAATGCCAATTTTTTGCTTAGACCTCAGATACAAAATCAAAGATTTTGAAGAATCATGAAATTTCTCATTTTTCAAATTTTCATAATTTTTTTCAATACGTTAAAAATTTTTTAAATTTCAGCCCAGCTATTTTAATAACTTTTCCCAGATTCATTATAAATTTTCCAAGAGTCAATTCTACTTTCTTTTCTGCACTTCCTGTGCCATCTCAACTTCCATAAAAGCAATGTAAATCTCAGATCAATTCGATCTCCAGATCTACCGAACGAAAATTGATGATATTTGATGCACAGATATTTCGAAGCAGCTCGAAAAAATATCTGATGGAATTTTCAATTAGTTGAGGAATTTGAAATTTTTTTTTCAATTTTCGTTCCGTAGATTTCGAGATCAAAATCATCAAATGTTTATATTGCTCTTAAAGAATTTGAGCAGGTGAATGGTAGGCAAAAAGGAGACTCATTAGGCCTTTTAATCAGAAAACTTCTGGATCATTTTACAAATTTGCATTAAAAATTTTTATCCAAATAAGCGCGCCTTCATTGGTTTATTCAAAGTCAACTTTCATTTTGAATTTAAAAATCATGAACCAAAACTTTGGGCACGATTTCCCAAAATTATCAACAAACTGAAAATCACAGGAAACGAAAAACTCATCATATCCGAATCTTACTCTTTCCTCTCCCAACCTTTGCACTCCTTAATACTTCAAAGTTGAATAAAAATTTTCTTACCTTCTTCATCGCTGCCAATCATGGCATACCGGAAGAACTCCAACAGGCTGCGATGGGTACCCAAGGCGAAATCATCTTTGGTCCACTGCAGTGTGCCTAGCCTGTTGATAACTCGACATGGTAACGTTACACGACTCCCAACGATGGCGGTTTGGTCTTGAGGCTCGATGGCGAATCTTTGCTCGGACACGAAGCCTTCGCGAGATATCGCCAATACACAAACGCACAGCTCGAAAAGTACGATTTTAAACATTACCAAAAGCCTGCAAACAGAACAAAATTTTCGCGACAATTAGAACTACTCGAATGCACAAAAATTACTACGCACGAAACACTTCAACTTCAACTACACATAAAATGACCTTAGCTGGTCGTCACATCAATACACGAAATTATGAATCTAATTACTCGAAATTCTGATCACTTATTCATATGGTAAAAAAATGAACTCGCATGATGCAACATTCTTACGTACTTTCGAATCACACCGCATTTAGATATTCGCGCGGACGAAAGCTCTCATCGGAAAAAAAAGCTCAGAAATAGGATCACGTCACAAATCACACTTTAAAAGAATTACAGCAACAAGTTGTCAAAAAAAAGAAAATGCCAT
The DNA here is from genome assembly GCA_900064475.1 of Pseudococcus longispinus. Classification (NCBI taxonomy): domain Eukaryota; kingdom Metazoa; phylum Arthropoda; class Insecta; order Hemiptera; family Pseudococcidae; genus Pseudococcus; species Pseudococcus longispinus. The sequence goes on along the minus strand of FIZU01019211.1, from coordinate 7,397 downwards.
CGCAAACGCCACGAGGAAAAATACGAGCACGAGCGTTTACAGGAAGAACTCACGAGCACCCAACGTTCCGGCACCGAAAGGAAAAAAATCTTCGCACCCTGCTTCCGATTCGGTGCCGAGAAAAAAATCTTAGAGAGAAGGGATTAGTATTTAGGGCATTTTATTTCAACCAATCGTTAGTCGAGATGGTGGCACGTCATTAGGCGACTTTCAATGTAATGACATTTTTACGTAGACAGTAAGTATATCTATATAGTATCCCTTCAAGACGCATAGCCCCATCAGCTGATATATCCGACTAGACTAATTTTCAGTGGTGTTAAAATTTCATTCAGACGGTGTAACGTTCGCATTTATAACTTACGCGTCGTTGCTTGTGTGATCTTAATCTACGTAATTGGCCGAGCGAGTCGTTTTCACAAGAATCGCCTCAGACGTAGAGGTTTCGTAATTGTCGCGAATTTAGAAGAGTATTGTTGAACTGTTCTTTGAAGTGATGGTGTTGAGATGTCAATATTATTCTAATTCTTTTAATGGTGTTTTTGGAATGGAAATATTTCACGGGATGTCGAGTTGATTCGAAGAATATTGAAGTCGATCCAAGAGGATATGGAGTCGATAGATTAGACTGCAAGATGATCATTGGGGTGTGTGAAGTCATGTAATGAAAGATTAGGTCAATGTCCGAAGCATATGAATGTGAAGTTCAGTGAACCATAAGTGGGTTCAATTTGATAGATAAATGGGCCATTTAATGGAATGAAACAATGATTCAATTTATGGGACATGAAAAATCTATTCAAAAAGAGTAACGTTTGGGTCATACAGTCATATTTCAAAGACATTTGATGGATCTGGAATCTGTTCGGTAGAATACCAGGGTCTATTTAATGGAATAATTGATTTCAATTTTATAGGAAGTAAGGTCATTTCGATGAAGCATTGAACTGATACAAAAGAAAATAGAGTTTAAGGTTAATTTTATGGGTCGTGGGGTTATTCCAATGGAAGTGAAAACATTTCAAAAGAAATATAATAATTGGATCAGGATTCAATTCAGGAATTGACTAAATAGGACATTAATTTGAAAAATGGAATATAAGGTCGATTTAATGGGTCAAGGGTCATTTCAAAAGCTTTACAGACATTTTGAGAGTATTTTGGAGTAATCAATGCAATAGAACAGTGGGAGTAAAATTGATAAATTGGATGCGAGATCAAATCAATGAGTTGTGGGGTCATTCCACTGGGATATAGAATAATTTTCATGGCAGGCAGGGTCAATCCAATACAAGATTGAATTGATTCAATGAGGCATGAATTTGAAAAATTAATGCAAGCCCCATCTGAAGTGATAAATGATCACTCTAACACGATATGCAGGAATTTTGATAGAATCGAGAATCGATTCAATACCAACGCAGGTGAAATAAAAAATGGGACGTGGGGTCAATTTGATGGGGCATAGGGTCAGTCTAATGGGATGCAAAAAGATTTTCATGGAATACGGAGTTAATTTAATAGATGAAAATTGAAAATTCAATTTGATTAGAAGATGAGTCAATTCAATCTGACGGGTCTTCACCTCAATGCCACATCAAATCAAAAATGGGATTTGGGGTCAACTTTATGGGATTGTAAGGTCAGCTCGATGATATAAAAGTATTTACAAGAAATTTAGAGTGAATTTAAAGGATGGGATTCATTTTGTCTAGAAAACGATTCAAATCAATGTTATGGGCCTTCACCTCGATGCCAGGTTAAATAAAAAGTGGGACGAGGTCAATTTTATGGGTCGTAGGGTCAATTCAAAGGGATATTAAAGTATTTTCATGGAATATGGATGGATATGGACCTAATTCAATATGTTAAGATTCAATATCAGTCAAATCAAACTGACGGGTCTTCACCTCAATGCCACATCAAATCAAAAATGGGATTTGGGGTCAAGTTGATGGGTTGTAGGGTCAGGTCAATATGATATAAAAGCATTTTCATGAAATTTGGAGTGAATTTAATGGATGGGGATTTAATATGATCAGAACATGAGCCAAATCAATGTTATGGGTCTTTACCTTGATACCAGGTCAAATCAAAAATGAGATGAGGTCAATTTTATGGGACGTAGGGTCAATTCAATGGGATATTCAAGTGTTTTCATGAGATATGGATGGATATGGGCTTGATTCAATATGTTAAGATTCAATTTGATCAGAAGATCAGTCAAATCAATCTGACAGGTTTTCACCTCAATGCCACATCAAATCAAAAAGGGATTTGGGGTCAATTTGATGGGTTGTAGGGTCGGGTCAATATGATTTAAAGCATTTCCATGAAACTTGCTGTGAATTTAATGGATTGGTATTTAACCTAATTAGAAGATGAGCCAAATCAATGTTAGGGGTCTTTACCTCAATACCAGGTGAAATCAAAAATGAGATTTGAGGTCAATGAAATGGATCATAGGTTCAATCCAGTGGGATATAAAAGTATTTTCTTGGAATATGAAATTGATTTAATGGATATGGATTCAATAATAGGATAGGTCATTAATTTGGTGACTCGTTGATTTAAAAATGAAATTAGGGGTCAGTCAGATGAATTTTAAGGTCATTATGATTGAACGTAAAGACATTTGATCTGCTGTAGGGTTGAAAAGTTGATAAATGGGTAATGTGAAATAAATTCAATGAAATGTGGAACCAATTTCCTAGGATATGAAATACTTTGACAGGAAAATGAATTATTTCGATCACATATAGTAATTCACAAATTGACCCTAATTTCCACTAAAGTGGCTCGGGGTCAATGAACTAAATGTGAAGTTATTTTAATGACATTTGAGTTACTTTTCGATAGAAAAAGTATGAATTCATTTCAACAGGACCCGTGAAATCAATCTTACCCTACCCTTCTCTCCTCACATAAAACCAACCCAACCAATCGATACCCAAACACACTTCACACACTCTTTACATATCAAATCATACCTTACAAAGACATCTGCCCATAAAAACACCTCGCCTGGTAAACTTTCATCGACTTCAGCATTTCTTCTTCATCTCCCCAGACACGCGCGATAGCTATATTCGCAAAAAACATATCGAAAATATAAACGACCCGCTTACACTTGGAAAAACGTTAAAACATTCACCTCACACTCCGCTCCCCGTCTCTTTTCTACCATAAAACAGCTCAAATTCGCTGAGCAATAAAAGCTATCGGCTATAAAGAAAATGACGTACGTAAGGGTCACGCTGCATTGCACAAACATATCTAGACACACGCGAACAAAAGAAATATCAAAAACGATCCATTATATCATCGGAAAACTTTTATTACTTTTACTTTCGTGTCGACTGATAGCGTCTTGGAAAATGTAATAAAATTAACGCGTAAACATGACACTTTTGCTGCCACGTTCCAAAGAGTAGAATATCTCAAGGCTGCGAATTTGTTTGGGTGCGGATTCGACGCTTAATTATTTTCGATATACGAGACTTGGTTAAATATCGAGCTTTTTTTTTTTGGTTCGTTCAAACAAAAAACTCTCACTCGAATAACACGAGAACCTATTTGAAACGTGGGGTGAACCAGACCAGTCGATAATTATTTGAAAAATCCATATTCCATACGTGCACAGTCGTGTAATACGAGGAAGAAAATGCAAAAAAGCTCTATCATAATTCGCCCAACACGCGAGCTACATTACGAGTACCTACATTTCCATATCAATAAAATAATCGTCTCTCTATTTCAACACATTAAGCTAAACTTTCGATTAATTTATACCATAGGTAGGTATATATTACGAGGGAAAATAAACACAAAAATTAAACCTTTGGTCGCCGGTCTGGGTGCTGACACACGCACGCCACAACGCCACGCGAACCTCCGTCCATCGTGTGTTTAATTTTGGAGCCCATTGTCGCCTCGCCGCACGTCGGGGCAATTCGAAGACCATGAAACGAATGCCAGAAAGGATATACACTTTTCTATAAATACCACCAGACGTAGGACGATCGGAGACAATGTACTAAGTATCACCTATGTCATTCACATTGCGCATTCGTCTTTCTCATATATTTCTCATCTTCGCAGCACCCATCACAAACCACGACCGCCGGCGACCTCCCGCCACACCGCCCCTCACTTTCAAGTTCATTTACAAAATAATAAATCCGCCGGTACCGTAAACAATACAAACCGAAAACGAGGCGAGGTGTCTCTTAAATCGCGATCAGCTCGCAGGAGATGAAATTTTTCAAAACGGAAATCCCCCTTGTACCGAGTCACCACGCTATGGCGAGATTAACGTAATTTATTACACCACGTATACGTATAGAGTCGTATGCAGCCTAAAAAAAAAGAGAATAAAATCCACGCGTATATTTTTTTCATTTCACCATCGCGTACAATTCGATATCTAATTTTAAAAAAACACCCTGCGCTGTGGTACGTAATTTTCATCGCAGGTACGTGTACCACCGTTTAAGATATCGGAGCGTAAATTGAGGTAAAGAGAAGAGGGATGGGTACCCGGATGACATTTATAGTCCTCTGCGTGTTCGGCTGTAAATGCATCGGACGCGTAAATTAATAATTCCATATCCCTCTTGCCGCTCTCGCCCTTGCTTCGTCGGTGCCTTTGACAGCGACGCCGCGCAGATAAAATCGAAAATGGATTTTTTCAATTTACCTATATCCATAAAAAAAATAATAATAAATAAATCGCGCCCAGAATCAAGCGACAACGCCTTCGTATTATCGGCAGCAACGTTGCGCGAAACCTTTTTTATACGAATATCCCCCTACCTTCATTCCTGGTCTATTGATCCCATCAGCATCCACAATGTGGTAGATCAAATGTCGAAAATCATCGCCCTTGCTATGATTGCCCGTACCTAACATAACTTGAGCATCAATTCGAAAGTACGTATCATTTTCCATTTTTCCCCTCTCCATGTGTTGTCTTTCTCTATGGGGTTTTAAAATCTGCGGTAGGACAAAAATCCAGCACGATATTGTTTTTATTTCAATTTATGGATTCGGCTTTTACGCTCGAAAAAAAATATTATCGATGAAATTACATGAACTAGCAGAATGGAAAGAAAAATTTTAAAGGTCGAGTTTAAAATTCCAAGGTTGGATTTTCGATAAAATTGCTTCTGAAAATTGGACAATTTTTTTGTTTTAGGGATGCTAGAGGATTCGAATATCTACTGTAGAAAGACATTTTGAGAATTATTTATGGAGTTGAATTGATGGAAAGGTGGGCTATTTTTATTTTTTATGAGATATAAAGTCATCAAATGAAACGTGAAGATATGTACCTCCAAATATGTATGATAGGGGGTCAAGTAAATGGGACTGGCAATCAGTTTCACACAGTGACAATACCGACGTTAAATTTATTCAATGGAACCTAAAATTAACCTTATGGAATGAGTGGAGTCCATTCCATTCAATGTAGAGTTAAATAAATAAATTGATGGCGGAATGATTCGGTATTGACAATTAATGATTTGACACCAAAAATTAATGATTCGGCACCAAAATTTATTGATTTGAGACCGGAAATAATGATTTGTCCCCCGAAAAAAAAAATTAATTCGGCACCAAAATTTAATGATTTGGCACCAAAAATTGATGATTCGGCACCCAAAATCTTGATTTGGCACAGAAAATAAAATAATGATTCGGCCCGAAATTTAATGACTCTGCACCAAAGAATAATGATCGTCACTAAAAAACATGATTTGGCACCGAAATTCAATGATTTGATACTGAAAAATGATGATTTGGCACTGAAAAATAACGATTTTGCACCAAAACTATATGATACTAAAAAATTATGGTTTGGCACCTAAAAATAATGTTTCGGCACCGAAATTCAATGATTTGACACCAAAAATCGATAATTTGTCACCAAAAAATTATTGATTTGGCACCCAGCATAAATGATTTGGCACTGAAAAATAATGATTTGACACCAAAATTTAATGATTTGACACCAAAATTTAATGATTTGACACCAAAAATCGATAATTCCGCACCAAAAAATTATTGATTTGGCACCAAACATTATTAATTTGATACTGAAAAATGATGATTTGGCACTGGAAAATAACGATTTGGCACCAAAACTATATGATACTAAAAAATGATGGTTTGGCACTTAAAAATAATGTTTCGGCACCGAATGATCTAACACCAAAAATCGATAATTTGTCACCAAAAAATTATCGATTTGGCACCCAGCATTAATGATTTGGTACTGAAAAATAATGATTTGACACCGAAATTTAATGATTTGACACCAAAAATAGATAATTCCGCACCAAAAAATTATTGATTTGGCACCAAAAATTATTGATTTGGCACTGAAAAATTATGATTTGGCATAGAAATTCAATGATTTGATACTGAAAAATTATGATTTGGCACCAGAAATTAATGATTCGGCACTGAAAAGTAGCGATTTGGCACGAAAACTATATGATACTGAAAAATGATGATTTGGCATCTAAGAATAATGTTTCGACACCCAAATTTAATGATTTGACACCAAAAATCAATAATTTGTCACCAAAAAATTATTCATTTGGCACCAAACATTAATGATTTGGCACTGAAAAATAATAATTTGGCACCGAACTTTAATGATTTGACACAGAAAATAATCATTTTGCACCAAAAATAGATGATTCTACACCAAAAATCATTGATTTGGCACCAAATATTAATGATTTGGCACCAAACATTAATGATTTGACATTTAAAAAAATAATGATTTGACATCGAAAAATAATTAATTTGACACCAAGAATAAATGATTTGGCACAGAATATAATGATTTGGCACTAAAAATTGATGATTTGGCACTGATAAATAATGATTTGGTCTCCGGAAAAAATTGACGATTCGGCGTTCAAAGTTTTGATTGGGCACCAAAAATTAAATTAAGATTCGGCAACCGAAAAATGGAGATTTGACACTGTAATAAAAATATTAATTCGGCATCGAAAATAATGATTTTTGAACCAAAAATAGTGATTCGGCTGCAAAAATGTATGATTTGGCACCAAACATTAATGATTCGGCACCAAAAATAATGATTTGGCACCGAAATTTAATGATTTGACACAGAAAATAATGATTTTGTCTCCGGAAAAAATTGATTTGGTACTGAAAAACGATGATTTGGCACCAAAAATTGATCATTCTACACCGAAAGTTATTGATTCGCCACCAAAATGGCACTGAAAAATGATGGTTTGGCACCAAAAAATTACGATTCAGCACAAAAAATAATGATTTGTCTTCGGAAAAAATTTATTTCGCACCAAAAATTGATGATTCGGCACCGAAAAATAATGATTTGGCACCAAACATTA
>FIZU01019207.1:0-12616 GCA_900064475.1 Pseudococcus longispinus | reverse complement strand
AAAAAGATAAGACATATCCATGTACCAATATGTCCGCTTGAAGAGTGGATCTATCTTCTTTCTAAGTTCAATTATCTCTAAAAATTTCTTCAAGTCCAAAAAAGTCTGACATTTAATACGCAGAAGTCTCTAAAGTAACTAATTGAGGTAGCTATTTACTGCTTTTCACGAAAGTTTGTTAATATTGCACCATATATTATGACATTCCAAGCTTAGAAATATTGTCACAATTATCACCAGATTTTCAATACTTTTGATATTTTTGACTTTTTTAACGAAATTTTCACAGTTTTTCTTTGAAAATGAAAACTTGAGAAATTTCAACGGAATTCTCGATAGCTTTCGTGACCTTTTGACAGTTTTCAAAATAATTTGAATGATTTCTACGGAGTAGGGAAATCTTAGCAATTTCAACGATTCCTCTTGCTCCAAGCCTTACCTCAACAGCACGAAAAAAATCACAATTTTCTTGAAATTGCTTTTCAATTTTTTTATCAATTTTTTTTCAACTTGAAATTCATAAAAGTAACTTAGAGTGACTTTTGAAGAAAATAATGACAAAAAGTAACCATTTAGGAAACCTGTGGAATGTTTTGTTTCAACATACGTACGTAACTTCTTCAACTCTGAAGTTAGGCAAACAATCATCTTTAAAGAATTAGTTCAATTTTCAATGTACCGTCCATTCTAATTGTGGAAAACTCGTTTCAACTGAAATTCTTCGAAAGGGCCCTTGCTCTTTCATTCTAACTTTGATTTCTCCAATAAATTTCTATTTCAATAATATTCAGTATTTTTCGACTCGATTTTTCAGCAATTTCATCATCCAAATGCAACGCCAAAATCCTCGATGCGGTTCCACAATACGTACCCATATATCAGAAAAATATGCATTTACGCGTATAATCGAAATAGAAACGAAACGAGTATGGATCACAGAACGGTGGCGAGGTTGGGGAAGGAAGCCAGGCAACGTAACAACGCGGCTATTGTGAATTCGTCGAACGTTGTCGTTTTCCATTACCTAATAAATCTGGTAAAATAAGTTTTCCAATTAGAATTTATAGCGAAAGAGTCGTATGCTCGAGACTGTACATTATCACGGTGTCACACGAGCAAACCAAAAATTAACGCTCTCGCGTACAAGAAGGATGATTCGACGAAGCAGAGAGAGAGAACGCGCGCACACAAAACGAAGAATATTTTCAAACGTATTATCCGCCACGTAGGGCCTTTTAATTGAAAAACTTTCAGCCAATAAGTTTCCCGAGCATGTTAACGTTACGCTTATATTTAAAACTCGTCAACGCGGTTAGTACATAAGTGAATTACTTTCGTATAATATACGTACGTATACGTATCGTATATACATATGTGATGAACAAGCAAGAAATTCACCGCACTCGTGCTCCTTTCGTGGCTCGTTATTCTTCGTCTGATGTGCGGCGAAAATTTTTGCTAGATGAGTGAACTTTTACGTATGTGGGTTGAACAACGAGAGAATATATTCGGTTTCTTCTATATAACAAGGACGCTTTGGAAGGCGAAACTCGAAAAAGACTTTACCATATCAAATGAAGAAAATACACCTGTATTCCAATAGCTTTGAAAAACAATAGAGAAATTTGATTAAAAATGATGAGATAACCGCATTCGTAGATTTGGATGATTCAATGAAAACCTCGCATTACGTTTATCTAATAATTTCGTATTTTAATTAGCATGATGAAACTTGAACCTGATATTGAAAATATGAAGAAAAGATGATCGATTTTATTACACCAATAGATATCACAATAGATATCAATTATTTACAATAATTACTCATTTGTGTTTGTAGAATTCCATCGATAAGCGATGATAAGAATTTTCAGAAGATAAATGACCCCGAACCGAACCATACGTTTTTATCAAATACTTGTGATTTTTGGCACGTCCGTTCGAATTGCATCGCACCAATGCGGTGTACTATTTCGACAAATGTTGTCCAAATATTTACATTTATCAACTTATCATATTCCAAGGTAATTATATTTGAAAAAGAGCAACGTACTGGGTTTGACTGATTTTTGGACGGAGGCCCAACTGCGAGTACGTTGCTCGTCAAAGCGAGATATATAAAACTCGAATTATAACAAAATTATGATCTGAGCAGTCATATGGATATGGCATTTAATGATGATGCCAGGTCTTTTATGACAGTTCGCGTTATATCGCCTACCCGGAAATGAATGATAGGCTATTTCCTCCTGTTCGCTAACTCGGTCCGCGTGGAGTAGTTTTTTTTCACGTTGCTTTACACTATGGTACCTATATGTACCTATATAAAGTTATATGTGTACATATAGCTAGGATGCTTATTGGAGTAGGATAGTGACACTTGAAATAAAATTGGAATAGTTATGTTATTCTACACCACGGCAGTGTCGTTGTTTTTCGAGTTGAATGGTATTTTCAAGCACAACGGAGGAAGGAAGTTGTGTAATTAGAAAAAGGATCGAATTTTATCTAGGAAGGTCTAGGTAGAAGTATGTACGATGCACTAGTTATCCAATTAGAACGTTAGGTGGATCGAATAACTTTATTAAATGTACAGACTGATGTATGTACTTCTAAACAGAGTGCTTCTTTGACTGAAGAGTTCAATTCTTGGGGTTGGTATAGAAATTGAACGAAAATTCGCGTTTATTTGTGCTAACCTCTCAATGAATTCGTTCAGTGACCCCCCCTCCACCCCCCACATTAATAATGATGAAAATAAAAGTGATAGATAATTCAAGCAATTTCGAACCAGATGCAAAAAATGAAGAACGCTCTTTTTGAAAAAACCTTATCAGGTTGTCAACCAAATTTCAAAAATTGAAATTCATGCTCAATGATTCAACTGGGGTTTGTGAGATCTACCAAACCAACCAATATTTCGAAAAATGTCGAAAAGTTGGGGAAAATTGATTAAAAGTTGGGAAATGTTGGGAAAATTTGAGAAAGGTTGGTGAACTTTTATTTGGAAAATGGCACAAGTAACTTAAATTTTCTCGCTTTGTTCGGACTCAAAATAAATTCATCTTTTTGAACAAAATAAAAGATACCTTTTTAAATTTTACGCTAAATCAGATTTCTTATATCGTGAACACCTCCTTCCCCTTTTCTGGAATAATTGGCATCGTTTTAATTATACAGTTTCTGAATGTTAGGTATTGATTTCTTTGATAAAAACTGATAAAATTGCCTGAAAAAGTTGCCAAAATCGCACCGAAAAGTTGAAAATTTGAAGTTTCAACTCCCCTTTCCCCCAAATCCATCAATTCGTGCTTTTTTTGCTTGTTTTTTCGCGCTATTTAGGAATGGAAAGAGATATTGTAAAAATGATCAAAACCCCATGAAAATCATCAGAAACGTTTCACGAATATCAGAGGAAGTACTTCAAAAACGTCCTAAAAATCATGAAAATTATCGAAAAAGTAGAAAAAAATGTTGGAATTTTTATAAGAGTTGTAGAAAAATACAACAAAGTGCTTCAAATGTCGTAAAACCCGTTTAAATTATTTAAAAGTTTTCAAAAATCAGGGAAATGAAAATTATTCAAAATATTGTAAAAATTGTTGCACAAAAATTGTGGAAAGAATTACACAAACGACGAGTTTTATGGTATTTCTAATGATTGTCATTCAAATTTCAACAGCTTGTAAATCGATTTCAATAACTTTTATGATTTTTTGACCATTTTTACAATACTTTTGATGATTTTTGTAACAATTTTGACAACCATTTTAATAAAATTTTCCACAAATTTAATGATTTTTTGATTGTTATTGCATTATGTTTACTTATCTTTACGAAAATCTTATAAGTTCATTGTTCACTGATTTCGTTGAACATTGGGAAAAATATTTTTTATGACATTTTTGACAAAATTTATGATCCTTTAACTATTTTTACAATGTTTTTAAACATTTTCGTTAAAAGTTCAACAATTTCCATAATTTTGAAAATTTTTTGGACCATTTGAAAAATATTTTGAATGATTTTTTGAAAATTTCTATCTATTTTACAATGAGTTTTATCAACATTTCAGCAACTTTCACGATGTTACAAGAACTTCTAAAATATTTGCAAAGACTACTCAAGAATTAGGTTGAATGGGTCGTTTCAAAGTCTTTCGTTAACTAGGCCCAAGTATTATCGAAAAACAAACTCGAAAATTCGTGCTTCGCGGGCCAAATTTCGTTATTTCGTACACCATTATTATGAATTTTTCAATACGTTTTTTTGAAATATCCACCTCGTCAAAATTAGTTGAAAATCATAAAAATTTTCGCAAATGTTGTTGAAATCGTCAGAAATTCCATAATAATTGGCGAAAATATTGTAAAAATATCGTATAATAAATGACTATAAAATCGTGAAAACTAACGAAAATCTTGTAAAAAAACTGTTACAAATTTTCACAAAAATTATGCCAAATATGAAAAAAAGTATCTAAAAATCTCTGAAATTGTCAAAACACAAGGATTGTTGAAAATGTCATAAAAATTGGTAAAAATGTTGTAGAAATGATCATAAAATCAGAAATACTACTCAAAATTTCGTAAAAATTGTCGATTCTTCATAAAAATTATTTGAAATGTGAAAAAAAATTATCAAAATTTTGTTTGAAAAAACGCTTGCGTCTTCCGCTTCAATAATAGGTTGATTTGATTTCTCAACTATCGTGTTTTAGCATAGGATATGCTTTTGCTATAGGTAATCTCGCGGAAAACGTGACGAAATTCCGTCACGAAATATCGTCACGCTGACTTTTAGACATAATGTCAGACTTCTTTAGATTTTGAAAATTTTTGAGATTTTCATTGGCTTTTAGATATTATGTCAGACCTTTTTGGACTTGTAAAATTCTTAGATTTCAACCGAATTCGAGAAATTTTGTGAGACTTTTTTGGACTGTAAAAAATTTTCAATCTGCAAAAGCATATCCCATATTTTATAGTTTTTGGGTTTGGTTATCGGTCGCTGGTGTTACGAAAATGAGGGTTTGATGGTAGTTGGCAGTGAAGGGGGAATGGTAATAAAAATTCGTCGTTTTTTATCACAACTCCGAGTACATTATTGTGCAATCGCATGCAATTCTAGTAACGAATACTTTGTTGAAAAATTGTGTTTTTGGGTTATTACTCGTTTTCGCTAGCATCCTTATCACCTTCTATTTCAATTTTCTGATAAAAAATCTAGAATTTTACTTCGCAGGTGTACCTCACTTATTACAATATTCGTGTCTTGACTTCTTTTTAGTGCAGTTTTGTTATCGTTCCAAGTGTCCGAAGTTGTAGTATTCGTTCAAATTATCTTAATCGAACACCGCAATGAATTTACGTGGATTATTTGTATTTCTATCGATTATGATAGTAGCATTGGCCCAATTGGTTTACTGCGAAGAATGTGTCCTTCTAAATGGCGATTGCGGCGAAGGACATACGTGTTGCAACGAAGGGCTCGACAGAGCAGATTGTGTTTTAGGCACGTGCGTGAATGAATCTTGAACACAAGTATTCAACTTTATTTTAATACGAGTACATGCATTGTAATGTTTGAATTTCCTAGAGATTTTCATTAAATAAACTCGTTGAATGAATCAGTGTTTTGTTTTTTCATTTAAATTGACGGACGGGGAGGTCAAGGTATGAGTAAATATGTAGGTAAGTTTTTAATATTTGTAAACGTGTACATTGGACAATTTTATTCGCAGATATTCATTTGGAGAAATGTTTTTTCAGTCTGAAGGGAGGCGAGGTGCCCAAAGTATAGGTTCAAAGTGCTTCCCTATCTCTGGCTCGGTTCGGGTTCGGTTTTTGTAGACGCGCGGACCCTGCTGAGATCCAGAGTGGGGAAAGCGGGAAAAAAGTACGTCCGGATACGAGTGCAAGGTAATTTCTGTTGTGTTCCTGCCCTCGAAGAAGATCGAGGTATAAACGACTAGAAATATATGAACGACTAGAAATTCATCAATATCATTGTTTTTGTAAGAATACAGCGAGCGTTTTCCGTGTGAGGTTTTGTATATTTTATTTAATTCCGACTGAGCTACAGCCAGGGCTCCTTTCAAGTCTCTTGGTCATTTCAGCTGAAACATAAATTGGGAAAGGTAGATTGCCTTCTAACCCGATGATAAAGAATTTTTTTGCTTTTATCATTTTTTTATCACGTTTGGATTACGTAATACTTCACACATTGAAACACTCGAAGGTCGTATGGCTATCTTGACTCATTTTTTTAACTTTTTTTTTTTTGAAAATTCGTGATTTTTTTGACCATTTATACGATATTTTTACAAATTTTCGTAACAATTCTAATAATTCTCACAAATTCCATGATTTTTCAACCTTTTTCACAATATTTTTAATAATTTATACGGAAATTTTCAACGTACTTTAGAAATTTGAACCACTTTTACAACATTTTAATAATTGTCATCAAATTTAATTTCTTGATTTGTGACTAAATTAGTAGTTGAACAAACATTAGACCTCCGAGTTGACTTTAGCTGGATCAAAGCTCACGAGGCCTACCCTACTGCAAAATGAATTCGAGAAATTTAACTTCAGAAACTGAGCTCGTCATCGGTCACTTCAGGTGACATTTAATTCAACGTGAAATGAACTATTGGTTTTTTGACATTTTGACATGATCAAGTATGTCTTATGGGAAAAGGGGTGAGAGGAAAATTTGATTATTTGGACTTGAAATATTTCAGGGATTGATTCATGAGAAACGAAATTTCATAGATTTTCTCAAGCCAAATGTCTTTTTGAAATTAATTTTCTTTTATCATTCTTGTTATTAGAGGAAAACATAAATTTTTGAAGATTTTGAATAGACTTTTTCAAACATTTTTTCACGTCTTTCCGAGATTTTTTCATCAAAAGGGCACAAATCTCATTAAATCGAATACCAGAAATCACGCTTCTTTGAAAAAAATACGAAGTATTGCTTTTCATCTTTGTTGATCAATTCTTATAAAAATTTCATATTTTTAGAATTTTTCTTTCATCCGCACTATTTTCGTGTTTTTATGCTACCTTGCATCTCTACGAATACATACTACACGAACACGTGCATATATTTCTCGAGATAAAATTACCCCACCCGTTGGGAATGGTGTCTGCAAAAAGTCAAAACAACTTATCTACCTATTATTCCATCCTTTACGACGTAATACAGATATACAATCGTCGGCGAAGTCTGGAAACTTGGGTATTATAAATAGCGAATTTGCGATAAATTCGAGCATAAATATCAATCGATCTATACGTAAACGAACGTAGATGGAAGCAATTTCACACACGCGAAAGGATACACTCGTATATTCGATTCATCGCTATGTACGCGAGAAAGGAGCAAAAGAATGGCAAAAAATACATATCTAAATGACCTCGCGGAATTGCGATGACGACGAAGACGACGTTTACATAAGTCGAGATTCGACGTATACGTACGTACAAGAGCGCAAATTTAGTATACGTATATAATATGTAGTACACAAAATTCGCAAACATGTAATCAAAATGAACGTTTAAAGTAGGAAAAAAACGCCAAGCAGCACTCGGCAACTCTCATCTCCCCTTTTTTTTTTCGACAACAATTTGTTACTTAAACAAATAAATAAGCTAACTGTAATCGTAAAACGTTTATGGAAACAAACAATGAAATGTTTAAAATAGGGATAAACTTTTTCCTTATGTACATGGCGAAAAAGAGAAAAAGAGAGAGAGTAAAAGGGAAAAAAAATTATACGCAGAGAGCAATTATTTTCATTTTATTCTATTTTATTTTTTTAGCGAAAAAATCTTACCAATTAAAGAGAATACCAACTATTTGAATAAGGTTATACGTTGAGCGGTATAGCAGAGTATACCGGTAGAGTACGTCGGCGATGCGGTAATTTGCAATTTAATATCGGTTAAAAGAATCTAATCCGTTCAATTTTACGTTTGGTAAACACGCCGCGCCAAAATAAACGTCTGGTCGTTAATGCTTTTTAAATCGAACGTTCTTCGCGTTGAGTTTTGAAAAGTTACACGCCCCTGTGCATCAGCGCGACGAGGCCAATTCCCTTCGCGAATGGTTTCCGAGGCCTTGTAATTGGAAAATTACGAATGGATAAGAATAAGTTGACATAGGAGCGGAGGCGAAGCGAACAATAGTCTCGAATTTACATTCAGGTAGAGTGGATTTTTTTTTCTGCGTTGGAGATTACGTATTGAGGTGAAGAAATTGGCAGAAAATGTTTGGGAGGGAATGGAATACTAAAAGTGATATAATTTGATCCACTCTTCATAATCTCCTCAACATCGAACTAATTCTTTATCTATTAAATTAATTTTGAATGAAAATCGTTAATTTTTCTGATTTTCTCTTCGCAATTCATATAGGCAGAGTTTCTGAGAAAATTTCAAAATCGAAAACCAAGACCTTTTAGAATTTTGTAAAACTTCCCTCATCAAATGAAATTATCATTTAAAACACTTTATCTTTCATAAATAAAAAAGTCGACTGTCAGCATTATAAAATTTTCTAAGTTCCAAAATTCAAGTTAATACAGTCAGACATAATGTCTGACTTTTGAAAAATTTAATCCTACCGAATTCTTAACATTTTTCAAGTCTAAAAAGCATAAAACCTGACAAAATGCCTTAAAATTTTCGCAGGCTAAAAACTCATTCGGATTTTCTGAAATTTTCTTAATACAAAAAGTATAAAGTGCAGTGACATAATGTCCAAAAGTCAAGTTTTGTATTTTCGTGACGTTTTTATGACTTCTTTTTCTACCATAAAACATATCATAGACCTGTGGTTCCCAATTATTTTGGATTGCGTACCCTTTTTTGGGAACAATTTTTCCCAAGTACCATCTGGAATTTTTGAGGTGGGTTATTCCATATCAATTCGATCAAGGTTTCGATCCCATGTATTCCGAATTCGCTGATTTTTTTTTTTTTTTACAAGATGTACCCACTCAATAAATAGGAAAAACGTCATTGATTTGCCCTCAGCCGTTTTTGGGGTTGGGTGGGGACTTCTCTTATCCAGCGTGGCGCCGATTCAATTGAAAAAACGAAGTCCTTTTCATGTTCCATCTTTCCAAAACATATCATTCGATATATCGCACTAGACTAGATGATTTTTTTGAATTTTGATCCGATGGAGGGGGTGTCTGATCGAAAAACTAAGGTCGTAATATCTTTCCGAAGATCTAAACTTCTAAAAGCGTTCTATTTCATGTATACACATCTGATTGAATGAATTTAAAAAAATTTTTACCCTACGAGGAGGGCGAGGTTTCCAAAAATTGGGTCCAATCGAAAGCACCTCCGAAAATATACCATTTCATATCTTACACTTGATTGGATGATTTTTTTGAACTTTGACCCGAAAATCACCTTGTATGAAGATTTTTGTTCCTCTTGGCGATCACTATCGTTAGCTCGTTTCTTCCCCATCGAAGTTGGGACATCCTGTATATCCCATCTATGTATTTATCTGACATTTAACCTATCAAAATGAGTCAATACTATTTCAATTTTGAAAAATTTTCATCAATAATAATTAAAATAAACCGATTCTTCGTTTTTCCTATTTTTTCCTTTTTACCTTTCATTATCATTGATTCTGTATCAATGCATCATTTTTTATTTGTTGAAATTCCATTGAAATTATCTCAATTATTTGCCTCATTTGGAAAATTCCTGAAGTATTTGAATTCTTGTTTTCTCCAAAAAACAACAAATACCTACTTAGTTGGAAAAATCAAGCTTTACTGAAAATACTTATGACTGATGGTTAATCTCACCCCCTCAAATCAGTATGGTTTCCTGTTCATATACTCTCTTCCTTCTTCAACCATTTATTTTCAATTCTCCTCAACAAAAAAGTCTATTTTTACAAAACACAATTCCAGACTAAGGTTATCTGGGTAAAATATGGCAAAATGGTTTAAAATGCATAAATAAGTTCGTTAGTATAGGTATCTAATTTTTTCCGCTGGAATTATTACAAACTATACGAGCATGTGTTCAGTCATATTTAGTTAAAAATATTCAAGCACTTTTAAAAAATTGCTTCAACGGTATTCTAATATGACACACACAACGATTGTATACGATGGAATGCTGAACGATTTTATATTTCGTATATAAACGTGTGGCACGTGTATTTTAGCTATGATATAGGCCAACAAAACCCATTAATCAAACCCCAAGTGGCCTTAAAACAGCTGTTTATTTTTTTAGTCAAGTTTTGAAAGAAAAAAAAACGAAAGGCTGAAAAAAAATTACAATAAACCTAATAATGATAATTTTTCAAGAGTTAATTTGAATAATTAATTTATTTACCGAACTGTTACGTCGAATGGGACGTGAAACGCATAAGTATATTAACCATCGTACCCAGTCCAAAGGCGTAGATTGGTTTATAGGCTATTTTTTTGCCCTACTGGTGTTGTTTATATAATATAGTGTATTTTAGTTACCCCTTATTACGGTGGTAGTGGAGAGTGTAGTGTATACAGAGATAGGTTATATAGCGAAGAGGACTAATAGTGTCTGAATCATTTTTACACTATACAAAGTGATTGAAAGAGTGGTGCGCCATAAAGAGATGATACTACTGGGGATATTAAGTCGAGGGAATAAAAGCTTTGATTACGAGCTTTTAATGCATCAATAAGAGAGTCGAAGCAAAGTTAAGATTCTACGGTCCCTCGACCCCAAAAGTATTCATCTTTTAATACCTGACCCCTGCTACGAAAGCCGTGTTTCTTTTCATAGCCAGCCTTTTGTTCACGAGATTCGCCTGCTCCGCTGCCGCTTACGTAAACGTGGTGTATTCGTGTGGTGCAGATATCAAAAGAAAAGTACACGAAAAAATGTAATAACAGATGACAAATTTGCCTAGTGCGGTATGATTTTTGAGGGATGAAGTGATGGTAGAGAAAGGTAACAGGGGTTGAGATAGAGATGGTCATAAGGAAGTCTGAAATAAATTATTGCCCAATTGGATTATACCTACGATGTATTTTGCGAGCAAAGTACATGCTGGAGCTTTGTTTTCGAGAGTTCCATCGTTTGTAGTGTATCTGCTAAGAGTAAGAGGTATGAGGGAATGAAGCAGGATAACTCCCATAGGAATTTTAACGCCGATATCATAATAAGTTAACGAATAGAATAAATTAATACGCAGCTACCTATTCGTTTATTCTCGTTTATTGTAAATACACGTATATTATACAATATGTATTATAAAAATATAACTTTTTGGTATCGAGAAAAAGTTTACCCATGCTAACAAAGATAAGTTTTTCCAAGCGTAGAAAATACGTACCAATTTTATGTATAATAATAACGGCGTGTATATTAAATATGCGTGAAGAATACGAGAGTAGAGAAATTTCCGAAATATGGACGGGCAACAGAGAGAATCAAGTTCGGTTGTTTTTCATTTTGTTTATTAAATACGAAAGAGCGACGAGAACGAAGGAGTTGACGTAGGGAGAGAAACGCAGTCGTAGTCGCCCCCGTTGTCTTATTTTCGTGTAAATTATTTTTACTTTTTTGAAGATTTTCTCTCGTTCGTTGTTTATGCCCGACGACGATGTTGTTTTACGAGAGGGAAAATGGAAAAACAGTCGCATTTTAAATTTTGCAACGTTGTTAGACTCGAGTTTAGACACCGTCGTGTAGTTTAATTAGTACAGAAACACCTCCCTTTTTTTCAGGCGGAAAGCAGGGTCGTATTAAGGGTTTCGTTCGGCGTAGGTAAGGTAACTGTTGGTTTTTTTTGGACCCAAGTGTACGATAGTTGTGGTTGTAAAAAAATATGTGTAGTGGAGGAAGATTTGTGTTTGGGGTGCAGGGTGTTTGGTATAAGTTTTGGTAGAGAAAGTGTAGGTTTGTTTTTAATTCAATTTTAGTTTGGTGGTGTAATGGTTGGTATCGATGAAGGAGTCAAGTTGGGGATATTGATATTTTGGGGTTTGAAGGATATGAATTTTTGAAGATTTCGAGGTAGATAAGGTGATTTAATGTTTCAATTCTACAAGAAAAGTTTGAAAATTTATTCTTTTTTTCATGAAAAATTTAATTCGATTGAAATATTCTCCAATAATAAACTTGTATGTGTAAAAATAACGAAGGGAGGGCGAAGTAAACGATCACTTTGTGTACTGGGTATTTCAAAGTTGAGGGATCTTCTTCAATCCAGTTAGTAGACTACCTATTCCAAGTAATATTTCCAGTTAGTAGACTGGTTCCCGGCCAATTTCCCGAAGGGCCATTTACCCGAATATTTTTTTTCCGAAAGCCAATTTCCCGAATCCAAAATCCCGAATGCTGTTTTTCCCGAAAGTTGTTCTCACGAATATGCAATTATTTCACTTCTTTGAAATGGAAATTGCTATGGTATTTAAATTAAATTCTGCTTATAATGGTGGGTACATAACGGATTAGAAAACATAACAATATGGCGAGAATAGAAGACAAGAATCTACTAGTAGACGGCTACGTTTATCTGAGGTCAAGGCGCACTGATGATCGAACATACTGGGACTGCCGCAAATTGCGGGCTA
>FIZU01019204.1:0-20393 GCA_900064475.1 Pseudococcus longispinus | reverse complement strand
CAACAATAAATGTTTGCGCTTGCGCTTCACCACCCTTTTCCCAAGATGAATCAGATTTTGCAAAAACTACGAGAAACTGAAACATTGTATGCCTACCTCGGAAAAGGAATGGAAATTATTTTCTCCTTTTTAGTACTTGAGTTTTTATACAAGTTAATAGAAGGGTGGTTTTTAAAGCTTTTTTACCTTGTTTATTATATTTCTAATGGTTATGGCTCCTTCAATTTTAAAGTTGTGCTAAAAAATTTTAGTTCATTTTGTAGTTCTCCAAAATCTCAACAAAAATGGTTCTGACGAAATTTTGCGTAATTTGAAAATTGAAGAAGTTACAAACCCTACAAATTTTTAAATCATTGCAACTCCTTAAATTTGAGAGTTAGGTAAAACATTATTATAACTCATTTTGTAAAACTTGAAAAGTTCTACAAGAAAGTTTCGAAGAAATTTTGCCTATCTATATTATCAGCGGAGTTACGACGTTTTGAAACATCTACCAGGACTAGTACATAACTTTGCCCCTTCCAATCTTGGGACCGGCAAACATGCATACACTTATGTAGTTTGGGTAGCTGCATGCTTGGTTTGAAGGCGGTGCTCTTCGACTGGAACACCCTGTATCATGCTGATTTTTAGACATTTTGTTGGACAAACACTTGAGACTTTCTGGACATGGAAAATTTCAGAGATTACATTGACTTTCAGAAATTTTGTCAGACTATTTTAGACTTTCTGCGCAGAAGATTTTTTCAATTTTCCAACGATTTTTTAGGCAGAGAAAATTTAAGAAATTCAGACTTTTTCGAATTGGAAAAATTGTATGAAGTTGTCAGTTGACTTTTGAACTTGGAAAAAAATTTTAATTCTTTCAAAATTTTCCCTTTTAGACATTTCACGAGACTCAGATGGTCCCAGGGGGCTTTTTTGAATCGACAATAATGTCCCTTGTTCTTAAACATTTTCCGGAATCAAATACGTTATTTGAAACTAGAGATTTTGAGCTTTCCAAAAATATACAAACATGCTAAATTCACATTTTCCATTGTATCGCAATAAAACCTTGAAAACACATTAAAATTTTACAAACCGAAAATTTTATCACCATGCTTTCGAGTTTCGTGTCGTGTCGTGTAGCGTAAATTTCTATTCTGCAGGAGAAAACGTTCCGAAATTTCTTGGCGATTTTGTAATCTACTTTGGTATGAGCACGGCTGCAGTTTTAATGGAATACGCTTTTTTCGTATGAAAGTTTGGAGCTAAAGAATTTTCAATATCGTGTAGAACAGTGTCTACAAGTTGAACTACGCTATACGTATACCGATGTAGCAGATAGCTATGTACAGGTATACATAAGTTATAGGTATATCAAGATGTTAATACATTCGCTGGATACCATGTAAGTATTCTATTAAACGAATAAAACAAACGTGTTTTAAATTCGTTATACAAGAACAAAAAAAAAGAAAAATTGGATAAAAAAAAGGAAGCTGAAAGCGTCGAACGAGAAAAGAATACAGTACTATACGGATTGTCAAAGGAATGGCAAAAATTCTCAACAAATTAACGAAACAAAATTCGCGTATCAGCCAAAAGGTAACGGCTAATAAAAACACAACGCGACGTTCATTTTGATACGTTACGCTCGAATACGTTTATATGGCTCTGGCAGTAGCCACTTTTCTTGTCTTAAAATCTGTCTGGCTCTATACCTAACCTACTCTACTCGTACGTACTCGTACGTAGAAATAGAAACGCTAGCGCTATACTTATAAATTTCAACGTTTCGTTGGCTTTTTGCAGCGCTCATTCGTGATTAAATCAAATGTGTTTCTACGCGACACATTTTTACAAAGGCGTAGTATACGTATAGGTACCTTTTTTGTGTCTCGAGAAGATTTTCGTTGTTTATTTGTTCGCGCGTTGTTATTGGTATTTAGAAGGCGTCGAATATGGACGCGTTATACTGTCCATTTAGCACTTTGACACAAAATGCCAATCACAACAATGCCTCACATATTTGCACTCTCTTTTATCAACACACTTCTTTTATATATAAATCTCGCCTCTAAGATGTGTGTTTTCTTCTATTTTATTACATGAACCCATTTAAAAGATTCCACATGTATCTGCGTATTGTATGGTATGTATACATACCGATAAAGTACACTTCACTGTTCATCGTATGGAGTATTGATTTCGAAGACGTTTTTTTTTCAATTCTATTTCCGTGGTGGTCGTTCGATTTGAATTTTGAATACGCAGGTATCGAACAAAAAAGAACAAGAAGCTGACTAAAATGAAAAATTCAGGGTGCCATATGGCCTGCCCAGCCTCCTAAATTTCTCGTACCTCAAATTCAACGCAAGTGGTGTTTCTACTCTCTATTGAAAAAAAATATTAAAAATTGAAATCAGTTTAAAAAATTTCTTTCTTGAAAGGAAAAGTTCTTAAATCATGGATAAAAAGTCATAGATTGACAGTTAATCTTCATTTCCATTATATCAATCAAAATGTGAGATTTTAATAAGTCATTAAATAGCAATAGCCAATATAATGACTATTTTTTCTCTGAAAAATGTGTCGCATACCTGCTGTTTTTCAATGAAATGGTCAATATCGTTGAAATGTTTGGGATCTATGATTCTAAGTGCAACATTTCTAAATTTTCATTTCTATTATGTGACTAATGATGAAATTTCTCGACTTTGAGTCCCTCAATGAAGTTTCATCAAAAAAGTAACCTACCAAACGTCTATTTTCATTATTTTTGACATGGATATGTATTTTTGCCAAACGCCAGGAAAATTAATGCGTTATATTTTGGCTCCACAAAATTTTGTAACCCGGCCCTGGGATGAATTTTTGTATTTTGAAAATTCTATATTGTGGATGTGGTTCAAACATTATAAAAATCGTCAACATTTTCTAGTCATTCAAAATATGATTATATCCGTCAAAAAATCATGAAAATTGTCGAAAATGTTGTTGAAATGGTGTAAAATTTCTTGAAAATCATCGTATATATCAAATACGGTAAAAATTTAACAAAAATCAAGAAAATTGCTAAAAATGTGCTAAAAAATATTGAAATTGCCTTAAAAAATTATAACAAACATCAGTAAAATATAATAAAAAGCATGCAAAATTTATGAAAATTGTCAAAAATTTCTTGAACCCAAAAAATCATGAAAAATTTGGAAAATCTTGTAAAAATTGCGGAAATTTTCATAAAAATCATTTGAAATGCGAAAAAAATTATCAAAAACTCGTGAAAATTATTGAAAATGCTGTTATAACAATATTGTAACAATCTTTACAAAAATCAACGAAATTATTGTAAGAAGTGTGCAAAAATTATGAAAATTTTGTGAAAATTGTTTAATTTGTCATAAAAACTGTTGAAAATATCGTAAAAATGACCAAAAAACCGCGAAAACTGTCGAAAATCTCATAAAAAGTGTTGGAATCCAAATAAAAATCATTTGAAATTTAAAAAAGCATCGAAAAATGATGAAAGTCATCGAAAATGTTGTTAAAATTTGCTGAAGTGCAAATACATAACAAAAAATCAGTAAACATATAATAAAAAATTCGGATAAAAAGGTGCAAAATTTATGAAAATCGTCGAAAATGTTATAATTGTCGAAACTTTCACAAAAAACAACGAAAATATTGTAAAAAAGTGTGCAAAAATTATGAAAATTTTAAAAGAATTCTTGAAATTGTCATAAAAAATGTTCAAAATATCGCGGAAATTACAAAAAAATTGTGAAAAGTGAAAACTATAAAAAATCTCGTAGACCTTATTGAAATTTTCATAAAAATTATTTAAAATATGGCGCAGAAATTACAAAAAAATCGTGAAAAGTGAAAACTATAAAAAATCTCGTAGACCTTATCGAAATTTTCATAAAAATTATTTAAAATATGGAAAAAATTACCAAAACATCATGAAAATCTACGAAAAAGTTGTTATATTTGCCAAAATTTTTACAAAAATCAATAAAATACTGTATAAAGTATGTAAACAGTATGGAAATTTTGTAAATGTTCTTGAAATTGTCATAAAATGACCAAAAAATCAAAAAAACTTTCAAAAATCTCGTAAAAATTGTTAAAAAAGTAATCAAGAAACCATGAAAATCGTCGAAAATGTTGTTGTAATAATTGAAAAACATTTCACAAAAATCAATGAAAATAAATGGACAATAAGTAGCCTTAAAAGTCTTGTAAAAAGTGCTAGAATTTTCAGAAAATTTTCCAAAACTATCATAATATTTTATCACTTTTGCATGATTTATACAAAATTTCATAGAAATTTGTAAAATTTGCAAAGTTCTTAGGGGCATTTCAACCACTTTTACCACATTTTTCAACAGTTTTTTTTTCATGAAGTTTTTACTGATTTTTATGAAAATTCAAGAAATTTTAAACGAATTCTCGACGGTTTTCATTATCTTTCGACTGTTTTTACAACATTTGAAATGGCTTAAAACGAACAAAAAAAAATCTTTAAACATTTACTAGGAATTTCTTTTTAATTTTTTTATTAATTATGTTTACTTTAAGTAACTTTTGAATAAAATGGTAACAAAAAGTAACTCACTTTGAAAAAAGTAAGAAAGTTAGTTGAAAAGTAACCAGTTACGATGACTATGTGCCTCATCAGTTGAAAAATTGTAAAGTTGGCTATAGATTTTCAAAACCCAACGTTGAAAAATGTCACAGAAATGTAGAAATTTTAAAATTCGTTTCCAATTTTCCATTAAGGTAATATTTTTCACAGGAAATAATGTCCAAATCTAAAATATTCTTGACATGATGTTTTTATACCCATTGTAAAATAATTCTACAGAATTTAACTGAAATAAATTGTCTGAAAAGTGAAATTTTTCATTATAAACATCAATTTTCAGATTCAAATGTACCTGTAAGTAGGTAATGTTCCACAATTTTTCTAACTCTAAATTCAATTTTTTCTATTTCTCAAAAAACAGAACGTCATTTTTGCAGATTGTCTGATTCTAAACGTATAATTTCTATTTCTATCAATTTTAGGGAGAGGTGCTGTCTCTGTTTCCCATCTACTGTTTAGCTCTAGATATAACAAGAATAATAACTCATCTATCAAATATAAAATGAATGAAGTTTATTGAACGAGCTTCCAAAATACATATCTACTCGTAATATTGAAACCAAAACAAACAAAACTCATAATCTATCATTTGAATATTTAAATATGATACCGTCGTCATGATATCTCTCTTTCAGTAGATTTCAATCCGCTTCCTCCTTTTTTATATCTTTTAGAGCATTTCCCTATTGAAAGAGACCACGTTGGAAGATTGCAATGAAAAATTTCAAAATCATTCCATTTTTTTTTTTTTTTGAAAAGTTGTGCAAAATGCAAAATTAAATTCTTTTTTATTTCTCATTAGAAATGTCTAAAAAAAAAGACCATCTCCAGTCAAAATAAATCAAGATCATGAAATAAAGCATATCATATGAAAAATTTTTCCATTTCCAACAATAAGGGACACCGGACCAAAACTCATACATAATTGATTCAGACGAGGAAGGATTAACCCTCAACACAACTTATTACCTCATAATAACAAACAATTCGAATAAAAAACCAAAAAAAAAAATCAAACCACATGTAAAATAAATACATCCAACGAACCCCGTGTATTATTCACGAATATTCAAGAACTTATCAACAATTCAACATACTCGTACCTCAACTCCTCTCGAGAATCACTTACACGGTACACCTAAACATACTCGAGTACACCGTTCGACAAATTCACGACGATCTTGCGTGGACTTTGAAAAGTTTTATAATAAACAAGTAAAGTTGGACGTGTGCTTACTGAAAACCATGCAAAGTTCTCGACATTTCTTACATTTCTAGAATATTTAACCATTCGAGATCGACATGGCGAGTCCGTGCGAAAATTTATTTCGCGTACAGAAGACGTTTTTGACAAGATGATATTGGGAAATTGGCGATAAACAGGGCCCCATCTGGCGCGAAATAAAAGACAGATGATAGAGGTTCGTGGAATGCGTAATTACATTAAAGGAGAGAACCCTTTTCAAATTTGTATCAAGTTCGGTACCACTTTTTGAACTGATGTTGGAAATCTTACTCGAAGAGTTGATGTTTGCTAAGGTGAGGTTTCTCGTAAACTTTACCTAAATATATCATAAACCATATTATAAACTACTTGGTGAAATTTTTATCATAATTTAAAAGATTTAAATTCCTTTTTATACGTAATTGTTAAAATATACGAAAACACGAGGATACCAGAATGAATATACATATAAATCACATTCGCTATCTCTCCTCTCGAAACCATTTCATCTTATTTTTTTTTCAATTGTAAAACGAGCAAAACTCCAGTTCAAATTGTTCCAACCCGCATTACACGAAACTTTTCTCATCAAATAAATCAATAGATAAACCTTGACATTAGAGTAAAAAACCAAATACGATGCGTGATTATTTACCCCAAACTGACAACCACTACAGACCAAGATGATCTCGGAATTAATTTAGTGCTACGATGTTTCTCCAAGTCAACTTCATAAGCAGCAGGTACGCGGAAGAATTCGGGCAACGGGGTGAAAGCGAGATAACGCTCGATTTAATGCAAAAGATACTCGTACTCGTACAATTCAATTCTATAATTACTGCGATATTCGTTGTTCCGCGTTGGTATATAAAACAAATCTCTATGACCATGACGGATAATAGTCGTATTGATATACTAGACAAGGAAAATTTATCGGCATTGCTTACACTATATATCATCACTATGACATGTATAAAACCGCTTGGAACGCAGCCTCGTTTCAAACGGTTCCGCAAAATCCACGTAGATCAAAAAAACACCGTTTTTAAGCGTCGTTTCAAGTTTTCTATTATTCATCCTGATGGTATTGTTTCGTTGTTATATGTTTTTCGTTATATGTATCCAAAAACGTATAAAAGTAGCTTTGCCTGTAGCCAAAATAGGATTACCTGCGGTATTTTTTCTGGTTCAGTGTTCTCGATCCTGGAGATAGGAAAATGACTTGGTAATATTAATTGAAGTTGATATAGGTGCCAAGTAAACGTTGGTGGATAAAATGAATTGTGTTTTTTTACCGCTCGAAATTTTCATTTCCAACGGGCTGAATACACTAAATAGGCAGCAACTGGAAATACAAAGAAAATATCTCAAATTGAGGTTACATTGGTATTCGTTATCACCATGAAGCCAGACGTTCACTAAAGATAGCTGTTGATGGAGAGATAAAATTTTAAATTTAGTAGACTTATAATTCTTCAAATTGAAATTTGAAAACTAAAAAATAGAAAAGGGCAAAACGGTTTTTAAAATGTGATATTCCATATGAAAAGGGTACACTTTGTCGCCGAAGTCGATTGGGAGCTAAGGTCATTTGCCCATACTAGATGAAATTTCGTTCAAAATGAGACCTAATGGAGCTTTCTATCTTCAAAATTAACGAAGTTATGAGCATTTTGAAGGCGAATGTTCAAAAATAAAAGTTTTGCAAGAAAAAAAAAACATTGGCAGCAAAAATCTTGAAAACTAAGCCTCCTAGAATTTTTTTTTGTATTTTTCTTACTTGGAAAAAAAGTAGACCAGCCTCGTTCAAATTTGAGCTTTCAAAACCTTGGTAAAGAAAAACCATGAAATTATGAGGAATTCTCATTCATTATACGAGAGTCGGTCAAGAAGTAAATTACCATTTTTTTTTCTCCGCTGCCAGACAAGATAGAACCGCGAAATCATGAGGGAATGTACATTAGGGTTGCCTGGTAACACTGGGGTTTTTCCAAAGCCGAATGTGATACATATCGTTTTAGTCAGAACTGTAACGATGAAACAACCACTTAACCGATCTGCCAGGAGTGAAAAGGAGTGGGAAGTGATTGGATTTTTGTATGCGCGTGGAGAATCTCCTTCTAATCCCCTTTACACATTCCTAAACAGTTGAGTGAAGTGTATGGTAACGGCCTAACACCTATTTAAAGGTTCATGACTTGATTAGACAAGCTGGTGGTAGAAGAAACATGGTGTGGAAGGACCTGCAAATTTTTTTCAGCTATTGATGTTAATATCGAAATATTTTCTAAATCGATATATATTGATAAAAATTTGTCTATATCGATATTTTTATGTTGGCTTAAAAAAAACTAAAAAAAGTTGCATGGTGTTCGAAGCTCAAAATTGCACCTATGAAAAAATTTTAAAGAGAACAAAAGAACTTGAAAAACATTTGTTTTCTTATCAATTTTTTTGATAAATATCGATTTCTGTCTTTACAGAATCTAAAATTATTTCGTTAAAGACGTTTCCGTAGAAGTTTCCTTCAATTTTTTATTGGTTTTTGGCTTTTAGCTTTTTTAAAGAAATATCGTTATAATATCCATATCAACTCCTGACATCGATACGATATCCTAACGATATCGCTGATATCGGTATGTATCAATAAATTTCAGTATGGTTAACATCACTATTTTCAGCTGATTTTCAATTATCGAATGCATAAGACGTTTTTGCACAACCCGTTCTCTCCACGGTTTGAACACACGTCATACCATCACCACACACTTCAGTCAACTGTTTAGAAATGTGTGAAGGGGATTAGGAGGGGATGCTCTACGCACATACAAAAATCTAGTCAACTCCTACCCCTTTTCTTACCCACCGGACCCGCGTTAAGTGAATGCTTCATTGTTACAGTACTGACTAAAACAACACGCATCACATTCGACCTTGAAAAAAATCCAGGGTTACCGGGCAACTCTAATGTACATTCCCTCATGATTTTGCGGTTCTATCTTATCTAGTAGCGGAGAAAAAAAATATGGAAACTTACTTCTTGACCGATCTGTAATATTCAGTAAAACCCCTTTTCATTGGAAATAACTGGATTACTACAAATGAACTATTGTCAGCTCTTCAGCTGCATCACTAATTTTTTAATTTTCACTAAAGAATTAACAAAATTGATTAATTTCACTGAAAAATTAGTAACATTGACTTAACTATCAGTTGTTATCACTATTTTCGCAATGAAAATGAAAAATTGAGACTATAGTGGTACTATTCGTTCGAATCATAGTTTCTCCACTGAAAAATGCTCACAGCAAAGTTATTCATTCCAATTACTGACTTTCACTGAAAATACATTTCACTAATTACAAAATTAGTCATAATGGCTCCCAATCCTCCTGATTCTGATCCAGAAAGCAGATAAGAAACTTTACATTTTATGTGTGAATAACTTTACCTCTTCAAACTAACAAATGTAACGATATTCATGCAGTTTGAATTGCAGCATCATTCGATGGAAGGCGATGCACTACAATCAAAACACCCTGCAAAACCCTACCTCATCAAAAAAATCTCAATCATCTAGTGTGGTTTAGAAATAATATTCTTTCGTCTATCAATCGAATCCTCGATCAAGGAGAGGATGAGGCGAAAAGATTTCTTTGTTAGATCATGAATGAATAAAACTAATTTATACCATAATCTACAAAAAATGTAAAAATAACCCTAAACGATTTTCATACGCTTTCAAACCTTTGCCAAAAAAGATCATACCATTTGCTGAAAAAAAATTGAAGTTCCGTAAACTCGGTTACATAGAAGATAAACCATAAAAGTCGATAAACACGATCAAATTTTAATCCCAATAAATACGTACAAATGAACTATAAACACGATAAAAACATAATTTTCATCAACTTTTCCTCTTTACAATAGCTAACGTGAACAGAAGTTTATTGTAAGTTGTCGGATATTGGAAAAATTATAATCACTTTTAAAGTTTATCTTATCGAGAGAGCGAGTTTCAAATTATCATAAAAATTCAAATTCTATTCTTTGATAAAATTCTATATGCTTTAAACGAGCGTTTCGTGTACGTATTTTTTTGCAAGTCTTTTCAAAAGGATACTAAGGCTAATATTACTTCATTGAAACAGGAAATTGCTTCAAAGTTTAAGTGAACTGATAACTAAGATGGTGCTTTCGCACCTTATATACTTAGTTATTAAAGCCAAGATTTTTTCTCCTTTAGTCTTTTTTTCCTTCTGATACGCGTTGAAATAAAGCTGATGGAAATCCAGTAAAATTGAATACAACGGAGATAGACTTGCAAGAAAAAAAAATGTGATTTTCAAATCACAAATACAAAAGGGAGATAATCTTAGGGCTTTGAATACCAGCCTTTTTTTATAGAACGAGAGCAGAAAAAAAAAAGGTCTATTAAAACCTCCAAATTTGATCATCGTAATCTCTAGTTTTACGAAATTTCCTCTAATTTTCCATTCAAATCGGAAGCCGAGAGTTCTTTTGTATACATTTTGAATTCGCCGAGAATAAAATAAGGGTAGAGTGGAAGTGGAGTAGGATGGATTTCGCAGAAATGGTGATATGCAATTATTTGTAAAGGTCTTATCTTCGAGTTCGATATTGTGTAATAAACCATGGGCTACCACAACCAACTTGGTTCTTCTTCCAAGGATCGCCGAAAATTTCACGAATAATTAAAAATATAGTAAAGGTGATGGAAAATTGACAGTGGATGTCTGAAAGGATGTAAAAACTTGTGAAAATTTCATAAAAATCATCAAAAATGTTGCAAAGTGGTGAAAAAATTACAGAAAAATACCTGATTAATCATGTAAAAGTAGTAAAAATTTCATAAAAATCTTGAAAAAATCAGCAAAAGTGATGAAAAGGTGACAAATAACACCTGAAGCATGTAAGAAATAGTGAAAATTTCATAATAAGAATCTATAAAAATGAGGCAACGTGGTGAAAAAAGTTTCGGACAAATGTCAAAAATTCTCTAAAAACCATAGGAAAATTCGTTCGAAACGTTAGAATAAAAATTTCGAAAAAGAATCTTCAGCAATTTTTTTTAAATGTAAAAACTGAAAAAAATTTCTCAAAAATCCTTAAAAGTTACTATTTTTCATGACCTTTTTACCACTTTAGCAACATTTTGTATGATATTTATGAAATTTTCATTATTTTTGCAACAATTTCGTCATTTTTCATGTTTTTTTCATCAATTTTACAACATTTTTAGTAATTTTTATGCAATTTTCTGCAGTTATTAGGTACGATATTTCAGACACATGATGTAACTTTTTCACCACTTCTGCGATATTTTTAATAATTTTTCCAAAGATTTTACGAGTTTTTACAACATTTTAGACATTTTCCATGATTCTTTTCACCACTTTTACAACATTTTGAATTTTTTTTCTAGAAATCATTCATTGAAAATATTGAAACTTGCAAAAATCTGTTGATTGAATAAAGTAGATTTATAGTATTTTTCAATTTTACTCAAATATGTGTCTGGTTTAAATACTTTTCCAATAAAGAAAATTTCACTTTCATTGGTAATTCTGATTTTTTGTGATCAAAAAAGATTTTCATAACGTACCCTACCTAGAAAAAATTTAATGCAAACAAAAATTTACTGTATCTCCTTCAATTCACGAGACAGACTACTCATTTCGAAGGTGATTTTTGTTATTTACCAAATGACTAAATAGATACGATTGAAATTTGACCAACATTTCCAAACTTAGTAATTACAAAATAATTCCTCAAAATTTCAAAACATTCTCAATCGAACTCGACCAGCATGTGATTTCACAACCTTACAAATAACGCTATTTTCACCATATTCAAAACGTCGAAACCGGCGCATACATAATAAAAGAATTTCTCCTCAAGAAAATACCGCCACAACGCGTATAAAAACATATAGGACACCTCTCCAGAGAAATATAAACCACAATTCGCCGTTTTCATAAAAAAATACATCGTTTCGCCAGCAGCGTTCGAATAATACTTGTACATACATAAGTGAAAAATACACTCCGCGCCGCGATGTATTCTCGAGCATCGACATCGAAAATTCGAAATGAAAATGGCGACGAAATCGCACAAGCCATTAAGTTTTAATCAATGTAAAATGATGTTATAAAGAAGTTGTAAAACGTTTAGCGATGAATAAGATTGAATTCGCTTTAGGTATTATGATAAGGTTAACGCGAGTGCTTTTAAGTATATGAAGGTTAGTTGGAATTCGGTGCGGAATTTCAAGCATTTATATGAAAAACGCTAACGGTCTATAATAGTTACCGTTTTACTATTATCAAACTGAGACATTCCACCTTGTAATTTGCGGTCGACAATAGGTGAAACACATACCGGACCCGGGGATAAAAAACCTCAACGGTTTGACGGCGAATTTACCGATTCGACTATACATAGTGAGGGCCTGTTTCGAAATTATATACGACTTGACAACCGTTTACGAAAACGTAATTCGAGGTAGAAAAGAAATCTCGAAAATTATATTCACGTCGACGAGAAAAAGAGAATTTTCGAGTCGCAGTTTCCGCCTGCTGAGCCTCTTCATTTCGCAGCAACGTACAAATTAATCGATATAAAAAATATATTTTTGTTTTATATTCAAAAAAAAAAAAACTTTTATGTACCAAACTAGATTCAACATTTTAACTATGTACGCTTTTTTGAGTGGAAGCAAAAAGTAGAGAAACTCAATTTGAAAATATTTCCCAACTTTTTAGCCGGATAGCACCGAGTACGACCAAAGCAGCAAAAAAAAAGAGCAAGGTTTCCTGTTGCCAACTGTTATTCATGCCTGAGAAAGTCTATTTCTTGATTTCGTCGAGTCGAGCCACATTTCGCGAGATTTCTTTTCGCAGTGTCGGCGAACTGGTCTTTTTGCATCAGTGATTTCGCCGTGATAAAAATCCGCCAGTTTTTGTTAGCTTTCTACCTACCCCCCTCTCGTACCAAAATCTACCCCGTTTGTTTTATTACACCTTATTATACAGTAAATATTCCGCAGTCCTACCTATGCCACGCCACGCCATGCAGCAGACTTATTAAGCAAAAAACTATACCTACCATAACCCCATAGCTGCATGGTACCTTGCTAATTTGAATAACTTTATCCTTTATTCTGCACCCATACGCTGAATTGCTCGTGTACTTATCTAGATATCTAAATACTTTATTATCAGCGAAGAAATATTAACCGTCGGGTCGCTTTAATCCGCATTAACCGCTTTTACCATTTTTTTCGCCTTCCTCCGCCGGCAATAATTGAAGATATTCTGTGTTAAATTAAATTCTACCGGAATAGAATTATTTGAAAAATTATCGACAACTTTTTCGGTATTCGAGTTTAATTAAAAAACTAGAAGGCGATATCTCTTGAAGACAATTTTTTCGCAGTCTAATTTTTTAATTAAAACAAACTCTCTTTTTCTCTTATTCTCTCAGTCTCACTTTTGCTGGCCGCCACGTCCATAATAGAAATAATTGCGCCGAAAAACACCGTTATTTTCGACATCTGTTCTTATATAGTTAATTTTAATTGAATTTTATTTGCAAATATTTGCTCTTACCATTATTTCGCGTTAAGTTTGAAAGAAATCATTATACAAATGGTTATTAATTTTCATCGGCGGACTAAAATAAATTTTCCAGATGGCGAATTTCTTTACTTTTTTACACGTTGCGTTAGGCCGAGCATTCAACTCGGGTCCCCCTTTACCCGTCTCGTATTCGAAACTGTTCCTTTAGCGATGTCATTAACAATTAAAAGGAAATTTCGGTGTTCTATCGCCTCCTTCGCTTACCCATATGTCGATAGGATTTCTACGCCGAGATAATCCTTTACATTTTCGGCTTTCTTGAGATTGGTGTGAAGTACATGGCTGAAGTAAATGGATTTTATCAAAGGAAAAGTACAAGTAGACTGGTAGATTCTGATCACGAAAGTTTCAATTTTTTTCAA
Source organism: Pseudococcus longispinus (assembly GCA_900064475.1). NCBI lineage: Eukaryota > Metazoa > Arthropoda > Insecta > Hemiptera > Pseudococcidae > Pseudococcus > Pseudococcus longispinus. The sequence goes on along the minus strand of FIZU01019204.1, from coordinate 6,512 downwards.
CCTATCGACTCGATGTAACAGATACGAAAATTTGTCCTAGTTTTCGTTTCCAAATTTCTTAACTTAAGTTGTTCCGCCCATTTTGCTGGAAAATAAGTAATTTTTCCAAATCTAACTAAATTTTCACAAATCAAACTTCAAAGTAGGTTTTCCTTCAAATAAAGTTGTTATTTTACAATTTTTTAGAAAAAAATTCAGAAATACTTCCCTCGATTTTCCTGAAAAATAGGCCTAGTTTTTAAATTTTTTCAAATCAAATGATTTCTTGCTATTTTGAATCAGTTTTTTGTAATTTTTTCCCTAGTTATTATTTTCCATCTAGACCGAACACAAATTCATTCGATTTAATTAAAGAGTTTAAGTAAACGATCCAAAAAAAGTTGAAAATTTATAAAATTCAAAACAATTTCAAAAAATTTCTAGATCTACGAAAATTAACCATAAATAGATTGTCTAAACCAGGCACATGCCTAAAAAATAATCATTCATTAAATAAATTTCTGTTGAAAAATGAATTATACGGTTTAAAATTATGTAAACTTTCTTTAAAGTAATGTAAAAATTATAAAAATTTGGAAAAAAACACCAATTGCTTTATATGTCATATAAATTGGTAAAAAAAATAAAAAAACTTCTTGAAAATGGTAAAAAATTGAAAAAAATTTTAAACATTAAGTCCATAAAATCGTGATCTTTGAAATTTTCATAGTTCAAAAAGTCATTTGAATTCTGAAAAATTTTCCAAGTCCAAAAAAGTCAGCCAAAATATCAAATAGTGATCGTGATGGATTTTCGTTACGGAATTTCATAATTAAATTTTTTCAAAAATTTTATAAATTCCAAGTACAAAAAGTCAGTAGAAATCTGAAAATATTTCCAAATTCAAAAAAAGCCTGACAAAACGTCTGAAAGTCCATTTTTTAAGTTGAAAAAATCTAAATTGTTTGTCTCACAAAATGTTTTAAAATAAGAATTATCTCTGAAATTTTCTTAGTCTAAAAAGTGAATGGAAATCGAAAAAATTTTCCAAGTCCAAAAAAAGTCTCCAAAAAAGTCTTACCAAAATCTAAAAGTTAAGTTTATATGTCCAAGAAGTCTAAATTATTTATCTGAGAAAATGTGTAAAAGTCAGCATTATATCTCGGAAAATTTTCAAATCTAAAAAGCGAATGGAAATTTAAAAATTTTTAAAATCGAAGAAGTTAGAATTCCTGAAATTTTTCAAGCCCAAAAAATCCTTTGAAATCTGAAAAATTTTTCAAGTCCAGAAGTCTAAAATGCTGCTTTTACAAAATGTCTGAAAGTCAGCGTGATCTCTGAAATTTTCCAAGTCCAAGAAGTCTGCATAACAAAATGTCAAAAAGTTGATGTGATTTCTAAAGTTTCTCAAGTCCAAAAGGTCTGGAGTGTTTTTCTCAAAAAATCCCCAAAAATCAGTATGATTTTTGAAATTTTCTTAATCTGAAAAGTGATTGGAAATCAAAAAAAATTTCAAGCCCAAAAAAGTTTGACAGAATGTATAAAAATCCGCAAGTTTAAAAAAGTCTCACGAAACGTACAAAAAACAGGATCAAATTCTGTTTTGATCTTTTCTTGAAATTTTCCTAGTTCAAAAAGTCATTTGAATTCTGAAAAATTTTCCAAATCCAAAAACATCTGACAAAATGTCTAAAAGTCAGCATGACGAAATTTCTTGTCGTTTTTTACAGGTTTGGTCATCGCGAAAGCATATCCCATGCTAAAATTATGTAGGACATTGAAAAAAAAAAAGATGAATTGTCGTCAAAAATTTTCAAATTTTACTAAAAACTGTCAAAATATTGAAAAAAAAGGAATTTCCAATAATAATTTCGCTCACAATTTCGGGGTTTTCAATATTTTACAAAATAATGATCTTATTGATATCTCATCTGTATTTTACATTGTTTTTTGCGCAACTTTTATTAAAAATTTAAGAATTTATTTTATCTTATTTTTTGCAATTTATATCTACCTATATCAATTTGATATAATTTTACCTCTTACACGTACGAAGATTCAATTTTAATCATATTTCATCAATTTTCAGATTATTTTAACGATTTCTTGCAACTTTTTTAGTTTTTTTTTTCATTTTGGTAATTATTTTGGAAAGCATTATAAACGATTTTTCGACATTTCAAACTTTTGATAACAGCTTATCAATTATTTTGGACAATTCTCGAGATATTTGAAGCTATTTTTTATCGCATAATCAACAAACAACATTTAATTCAGATTGCCATGTCGTTATGATTTGAAAAAATAAAGTCATTTTGACAATATTTTCAAGAAATTTTAACCCTTTTGTGCTCAGGAATGATCTAATGAATGACATTTAAAAATGTACATTGCATTATGTAGATCGAAGTCAAAATTGAAATTTCACGCACCGAAAATAGAATCAAATAAAAATGACTTGAGTATCTACTTTCATTTTCTTGGGTGAGATTTGCTATAAATTGAGAAAAAAATTGCACTCTACTGCTCACACTTGAAACAGAAAGAAATGTTGATCAAAACTTTCAATTTCATTCCCCTCCAAAACTCAAAATTTCAACTTATTTTTCAAAAAATGACAATAATGAAAAAATTGGAAGCGGAAAAAATTGAAATTTTAGCACAAACACCGCTTTCCCTCCATTTATAGCAAATCTCATTCAGGAAATTGACAGAAGGTAATCTCGATTAGATCCTATTTCCTGTAAGAAATTGTAATTTTCACTGGTGAAAATGATCTCGTGCACTAACTCGACTTCAGTCTACATAATGCCATGAAAATTTTCCCATTTCATCCATCAGATCTCTTTTGGGCGCAAAAAGTTGAACAAATTCTAATAGTATTCAAAAGCCACCTCGTCCATTATTGAACAGCCATTATTCCCAAGTAAGGTATGTCGGTAGCCCATACCGAGCCTTACCTGCAAATGTTGCCGGTCGATATGGCACGTAAATGCGAGAAATTCTACACTATAATCGACACAATTAACACTCGATAAACTTTCAAGACGTTTCGAATATACGTCCAAATTCAGCGAAACTAATCACACGGTTAAAACAATCAATAAAGCTCATTGGATTTAATTCGAAAAACACCAACTTTCGAAAATTATTTATGATATTCATCAGCATAAAATCTCAGTCCATTAGTTTATTAAATGAATGATGAAATTCGATGATTTTCTTTCGTTTCGGGGGGTGGGAAAGAACGAGAGATACCGAAGACGAAACGGATGATGTGCGTTTCGTCTGGCACGAAAAATAATAAAACTTGAAATCTGGGTAATTTTTTTCCAAAGCTTTCGTCTCATTAGCCAGTTCAGTAGGCCGAAATTTCGAACGATTTCTTTTAAATCCGCGTTCGTTTCATGGAGCAAAAGTCTATGCATAGCCCCTCCCGCGCGCAGTCAACTAAAAAATATAGCTAAAAGATAGTAAACTGACGAGTTTATAAATGTTTATCAGATTTAACGTTGTAATTAAAAATTAAATTTCTTTCCTAAAATGACTATAATTAAAACGTATTTTTTATCGAATTAAAGAGTTAAAAAGACAGACATCGCAAAGGTAAAACATTTATTTTCCTTGTTAATTAAAAACTAAAAATAGAGGATGTCTTCTTTTAAACAACATTTCTACTAAGAGGCTGAACTTTCTGTAGCCTTTATCAACATAAGCCTATTTCAAAACAATAAAACGTAAATTGGCCTTACTATGAAATTAACGAAGACGAACTTTAAAAGCCCGCCTTTTCGTATAAAGTTCATTTTAACCGGTCTGTAATCGTAATGTAGTTAGCAGTTGACAAAATTTATCTGCTGTTTCAAACTAATTCCATTAACTTTTTTTCTCCCCTTCCTCCCGCCTTCGTTCTTTTCTTTTTTTGCGCTTTTTCATAAGACGTTTACCATTAAATTTAAACTCAATCACGGAATCTCGCGAAAAAAAAAACTTTCCACGATGATGATTATAGAATCGATAGGAATCGAGGTAGGTGTTTTGTTAATTTCGAATATTTTCCACGCGTCGAGCCATTCTCAGCCCTATCCGATCCACTGATCCAATAATGTTAATTTCAATCCGAATTTCTCCCAACAAATCTTCAATTAGCGATAAAATTTATGCGTCCGTTCGTGAAATTGAATTCCACGATTAGACGGATAACCGGAGAGGAGCGGAGGAGAAAAAAAAATCGGTCGCGTTTAATTTCATTTTTCCATTCCGAATAATTTAACCGATTTCACAAAAGAATAACGCCTTCTAACTTGCACTATGATTTTCGAAGCTGTTCTAAATTCATATTGAAAAAAAAAAGAATCGCCGGAAATGGAAATATATAATATTTCATCGTCTGGCGTCGGTAATTTTTCCGGTGTAACGTATTCCATTAATTTTTAATCGCTCGGTTAAAACTTTTGCTCCGCATTTATGGTATATTATGAAATGAACTTTCATATAAAGCTGTTCCACCGCGCAGCTTCATTCATAATATATGAAACAATCAATGAACCGTTATAGGAAGTTGCACTTGGATCAAAAATTTCAACTGTGATGTGGTTTAGAGGTTTAGTCGAGTTCAAAGTACCCGAATCCTTCACCAAGGGTCAACTTCAAAATCGCCGCAAAGTAAACTCGCCGTGATTACTTGGGTATTTTGTACATAGATTTTTCTTAATAAACAAAACTCAAAGAACCTACGTATACGTAATACCTACACATTGTTAAAATACCTCATCTTCATAAGACAAATGTACCTACGTATTCGTAGTTTGCAATGAACACGCAAAAAAAACCTATTTCTAACCGAGCCGTTTGAGTGGTGTAAATGAAGCTGTCGAAATTGAACGAGCTCGTGCATTTGTTACATCCTTAGAGAGTAGTACCCAAATAAAGAGGGAAAAAAGAGAAAAAACTTAATACCCAACCCGTCAATCGTCTTATCCATGTAAAACGTGGGTAGCTATAAAGAAACAAGAGGGCTGCTATTTCAAAACTAAAAAAAATCCTTTCCTAATTGCTGTCCAGAGTTTTAGCCTTTTACTTCGATTGCGTGTTTTTTTTCTCGAGCTGCACGTTTACCTCACAACGCAATCTAGAAGTGTTGGAGTGTTCGTATTGACCCACGCCAACCATTTATTTTGATTTGAATACAAAAATCAACAAATTTTCATTTTACCCCATATACGAAGTGTTCTGGAGTGAAAATAAAGCTTTCCATCGGTAACTACGCAATACATAGTGTGACCGTGTAAGAATGTTTGCCTAATTTAAAAATTGTAGGGGTAAAATAATTTTGATATAGATTATTGCCTTACCTCATTTCAAAAAAAAAAAAAAAAAGACTTTGTCCCACATTGAAGAGGAGAAGGTCCAGAAGGAGTTTTGGAGCCCGGGAATCCGGTTTTTCACTTTTGCTGAAAATCGGCCGGATCCGAAAATAAATGATACGGGTCAAGAGTCGGGTCAACACATATCAAATGGACTTTACCACAGTCACTACAGTTTTTCTCAGCCATTTTCCATCCCCTTACTTGAGTTTTCACGCATAAAAGTTGATATTTTGAAAAGTTTGGCCTTTCTGGCCGAAAAAGGTTGCATCTCGTGAACCTCGACCTAGCAAAATGAACTTCAGATTTGTGATCAGTGACCTCGAATTAGCCAGAAAACGCTTTCAAATCGAATTTTTTTGGAATCCTCAAAATTCTCAAAAAATCCAGGAATTAGGTACCTTACTTACTTAATTCACGCTTTTTTCAAAAATTTCAAGAGGTCCAAAAAAATTGAGATGAAGTTGTTCTCCAGCTAATTCGACGTTCGTTGAATTAGCTAGAGAACGCCTTCAACTCAATTTTTTGGAACCCCTTAAAATTTTTGAAAAAAAACATAAGTCAAGTAGGTGGTCATTTTGGAAAGAAACGTGTCACCAATTGGAATGATGATCCAAAAATGTGAGATTTAAGTGGCATAGGTTATCCTAACAAGGGAACCTTGTCAACTCGTCACCTCCGATCGAACTAAAATTTGGCTTATTTAAAGAGCATGTCACCCAGACCTCCCAACCAAATTTTGAGCTGCCGGAGTTGATTTTTCGATTTTGGTGAATTTTTAAAAATAGCAAAAATAACCCATTGGTATATAAATTTTTTGTAAATACGGTAAATTTTGAAATAAAATTTTGAAATTCGGTAAGTATACCAAAGTCGACTCCCCGAGTCGATTGCGACCATTTTCAAAGCGATCTGGAGCCTCCAGCAAAAGTTAACTTTTCTCCAGCATTTTGGAATCGCTCTAGAAAGCGCTGTATTAAATTTTGGCAGCTAAAAATTTAATCCTGGAGTTGGGGTGATATTATTAGTCGATTAATATGGTTGAATCGAAAATCCGAGGTGAGCTGACGAGCTGACACGTGTATTTTTTTTACAACTCGAAAATTTCGTCAATAAAAACAAATTCCAAAATCGTCAATTTCTCCAGAAAATCGCTCGAAACTTCGC
>FIZU01019202.1:0-10906 GCA_900064475.1 Pseudococcus longispinus | reverse complement strand
AATTTTAGCTCATTATTCATCGTATAAAATTTATTCTTCTTTTTCAGAAAAAAATGACTCTAAATAAAAATAGAAACTCTTACATTAATCAATCCCACTCCGGAAAATTTTTCGATAGCTACAAAGCTTCACGACATCGCCACGAACCCAAATAAAAAATCGATTTCGCCGAGCATGAAAATTACCCCGAAAATATTCACCGGTTTAATGAAGACGTTAAAAACCTGCATGTATTTCCCTTCAAATCATTAATCGAGCAATTCCACACTAATTCTCGTAAATCAACCGTCACACATTAAACAATCCAAACCGTCGGGGAAAAAAAATCAAAATTAAATTCATTATTAACTCATTAATATACACGCGGCGTGAACGTTATAAACGTATAAAACTCTCATTACATTCCGGTTACGCGACCGTATCTCCCACTGTGCTTCAACACTCGAACCGTTTATCTCATCCAGCTCCATACATTCGACAATACAAACAACCGCTTTTGTTCATGAAAAAAAAAGTTCTCCCGAACAATACAGCTCAATGACACTACGTATGCATAAAAGGCTTAAAATCAAACGTGTGTGGTATCAATGTTGACTTTTGAAAAAAGTTAATAAAAAAAAAAACGAAAATTTATTCTCGAAAAAACATGGGCCAAAGTGAGTACACAGGGGGGCTCCACGCAAACTAGTTTATTGGCTCGAGAGAGTTTGAATAGGTAAAATAGATACGAGCAAATTTATTTTATATAAGAACGATATGGTCATACACGCGTTATTAAAGAACCCGGCTCGAATATAAAGCTTCTAAAAGGGTTGGAAATTGCACCGCGCCGGTGCGAATGCTCAGAGTTGGACGACGAAAAATACAAGATATTATTTGTTTTTCATTAACATAAGAATCCGAACCCTTTGCAAATAGTGTTCGACTTTGATTTACGATCCGGATTTCGGTTCCGCGTATAATGCAAGAGGAAAAACCCATTGTTGGCGGATGGTTGGCCAAGCGAAAGGTGAAGGCAGCAGGGGGTACGGTGCTCGCATTGCGTTGAATTGTGAACATGGAAAATCAAAATGGTACCGTTTGATCCTCTTTACGGTTCGATTTCGAGGTCGGTTTTTTTCTCCTGCGAGTCTTCCATATCCATACATTAAAAAACATTTAATTCGTCGTTTTGCCGGTTGCCTTCGTGTCAGCATTTTCGAGCCAAGGAGCCAGCAGGGCTGAGGGGGTTGGAAAGGAGATGCATTCGGCAGGTAATACAACGACACAATATCGACGATTTGTGTGCAGTATCGAATATAAGAAGTATATAAAACTGTAAGAAATTTTATCGAACGTTACCCTTTTAAATTGTAATGAATTTTCGGCGCCTGTTCTTGAAATGATTTATCGACTAGCGAAATTTTCGTATACCGGGGTAAAGTTTCGCTCTGCCTTTGCGCACCAAGCCTTGTAATACTCTCTGTATACTGTATTTCGTATATAGTATAAATGTATGTTTGTGACATATTTTCTGCTTTACGAGGCGAGTTTTTGTAAAATGTTTGAAAAAAAAAGGGATCCCATATGATATGTTGTATTTTTTCCCTCCTACAGTTGGTTATAAGGGGTTTGGGTTTCTTTTTTTATAAATTAACCCCGGTGGCGAGTTTTCCACGTAGTAAAAGTAACGGGTTAATTAGGTACGAGCTTGTAGATACGGGTGTTAGATTATAATATTATGTTCTTCGCTTCTGTAAATGTGGAGATTGTGCCAGAGACAAGGCGAGCTATAGAGCGAACCTGTGTAGTACATGTAACTAAACTTTGATGACTTTTTTAAACTCTGGATTTGAAAATGTTCGTGTTTAGATTGTCTCGATATGTAGTGGTGCCAGGAGCAGGAGGTAGCGTGTGAGTCGAACAGTTGATGCTGGGTAATTGATAAAGTAGAAGAGTGTATTTGTATGAACGTAGCTATAGGTATCGAGATATTTTACGTTTCTATTTATATTCGATAGATATACTCAGATGTCGTTTGTTTTGGGTCGTTTTGAGTTTATTGTAAGATGTATGAATTCGAATGAAGGAGCAATTTTCAACGTAAATTTTATTTTATTGAAATGTTTGGATAAAATGCATAATTCTATGGCATAATTTTCTTTCAATTTTCTTCATTTTTTCCTCAAAAGTCCAAATTTTGAGCTTACTGAGCTCCTTGTATTTGTTGGTGGAGGGAGGGAGGAGTCAACGGCAATTGAAAAGAAGATTTTTCAAAATTTATGACCAAGTTCAATTTTTTTGTTTTTGAATTGACTAAACAAAATGAATAGTGAATATGATTTTATGGCTTTTTGAACTATTCTAGTTTACTGATTTTTTCCCCGATTTGATTTTTTTTTTTTGAAAAATTTATTGAAGATTTCAAAATGATTGCATAAATTAAAAAAGGCTATTTCACATTCCAATGAAAAATCATAAAATCACAATTCGGCAACAATCTTCTAAAATTTTCCAAGTTCAAAAGTCAACTGACCACTTAATAAAATTATTCAACCTCACAAAGACAAAATTGCTGTAATTTTCTGTTCAAAAAATCGTTTGAAATCTGAAAAATTTTTCAAGTCCAAAAAATCAAAAAATTCTGATAAAATGTCTAAAAGTTAGCATGAAATTTTCCAAGTCCCGAAAGTCAGGAAAAATCTGAAGACTTTTCCCAAGTCCAAAAAAGTCTGACAAAATGTACTCAATAGAGTTTTCACTTTATTAAGCCAGATATCAGGTCTCTATTGCTCTGCAGAAGAAAAATCATGAAACAAAAAATCATTGAATTTTGATCCTCTACAACTTTTGTTTCAAACTTTTTTTCGTATTTTCATTTTTTTGGAACTGGTTCTCAACTTGGAAAAAATTAGGGCATACTCTGAACCAGTTTCAAAAAATTACGATACGAAAAAAAGTTTCAGATAAAAGTTATAGAGTATTGAAATCCAATCAATTTACTTTCTATAATTTTTTTCCTACCTAGAGGTAGAGAGGAGATATGTCCTATAAGAAATTGAGAGGACCGTGTACTTTCTTCCCGTCGTATCTACTTTTCACTTCAAGATACAAGAAAAATTATAGAACAAAAAATGATTATTTTTTAATCCTTCACAACTTTTGTTTCAAACTTTTTTTCGTATTTTTATTTTTTTGGAACTGGTTCTCAACTTGGAAAAAATTAGAGCATACTCTGAACCAGTTTCAAAAAATTACGATACAAAAAAAAGTTTCAGATAAAAGTTATAGAGTATTGAAATCCAATCAATTTACTTTCTATAATTTTTTTCCTACCTAGCAGTAGAGAGGAGATATGGCCTATAGGAATTGAAAGGACCGTGTGTACGTTCTTATTTTTTTCCCGTTTTATCTACTTTCCACTTCGAGATACAAGAAAAATTATAGAACAAAAAATGATTATTTTTTAATCCTCTACAACTTTTGTTTCAAACTTTTTTTTGTATCTTCACTTCTTGAAGAATTATTGACAACAGGTTCAAAACCTGCGAACCTGTTTCAAAAAATTCTCATCTTGTTCAAATTTCCTCAACTGGTAGTGTTCATTTCGCATTAAAAGTAATTAAATTTTTTGATAAAACCGGTTCCTCAAATTCTGGACATCCTTAGTATTGACTTGGAATTTTTGACATCATAATTAGAAGACTCCTAATCGGAAAAAATCTATTCAATGCTTGACTGCATATCGATCTTCATTAAGAAATAATATGTCTACTATACAACCATGTATACGAATTGAAAAAATATTTTAAAGAATCATACCGAGTCGATTCGTCCATGTGCTTTCATGAAATAAGAAGATACAACCAAATCACAGTATCATTTCCAATGTGAAATTTTTCTACCGATTTATCAATGTAAATGCTTCAGCTTATAGAATATGAATCATCGAGAACTCATTTGCTTACCTGAAACTGAACAAAAACAAAAAAACAACAAAAGTTAGTCTTAAGGAAATTATTTAGAGGAAAAATTAACATCTTATCATTAAGTTTCAACGGATTATGGATTATTACGATGGTAATTACCAAAAAATTTGAAGTATTACTCTAAAAATTGAAAAATGTGTGTACAAAAAATCGAAAAGTTGGCAAATTTATCAAAAATTTGTCCAATTTTTGAAGATAATTCGATTGGAGAGGGCACACACCTCAACCCCTCTCATTTCCATCCCTGCCAATCAAACTTTGATAGGTGCTTCCAAAAAATAAATACAATCTACACAAAGATCATACAAAAATATTTTACAACTTGCACGCATAAAATCCTACATTCCTTGGAATGACAAGCCCTACTAATTGACTGCGAGCTTTACACGTAATCTCAAGACAACTGTAAGTAAGGTTATTTCATTCAACGGTCACAATAGATCCAACGATGTATTTACCTCGCCAACCATCACGATATTTCCACCTCAATTACCTCTATACAATTATTGAATCATTGACGAGCATTCGTATAAATATGCACATAAATCACGTACGCGAATAATTTGTACATAGGTACAACGTATCGATTCCAATAATTCGCACTCTCATTCAAACCAGGGGATTAAAAAAAACTAGAACCTTGTTCCCTGCGAAGTCTCCACATACGATACGTGGTTCGAGAAAGAGAAACCACCATCAGCAACAGCATCCAGCGAGAGAGCAGAGAGAGAAAAAATAGCAAAATAACACGATACACAGAGACGCTAACCTATCTCAATGATAATAATATAGGTAAACGAGTAAACGAGTATGTGCAAGAGATAGTCGGACCGGCCGTATAAATCTTAAAGACCCTTCTTCTTCTATGGTTCAGCCGAAACATTGAGCTCCTCTTCCGCATATAAGCGTAGCGCCGCGCCGCGTATACGAGCGCGAGAAAACAAGCTGCTATGTTTTATGAGAGTTGTTTTCAAACAGTTGTAAGTTATGGTAGTCGTAATAGTTTCAAAAGATTTTCGCCTCTATTTTACAGCCCCCTTGTATACCAGCCTGCGCCTCTATCTATGGTTTTTATCGCGCTTCCAAAGCTATCCAATACACGTATCTTTCCTTCTTGTACACCGAGGTGTTAATTGCCGACTGGTAAGTACCTTACAAAGTCGTAAAATGAAATATTTCATCAATGGATTTTTTTTCTCCATAAAATGGCTACCAAAAAAAAAACACCGAGTATTAATTATTTCATTATACGAAGCCGCCTTCTCGGATTCTCTCTTTTTTTTTTGCAGCTACCACGTTGATATGCGCTCGACAAAAAAAAGTAGGGGAGTTGTGAAAGAAAATCGATTACGAGTTGGAGCTTGACTTTCGTGTGAAGGAAGGGCAATTCGTTATTCGACTCGTGCTTCATTCGAATTAAATTTATTATATATGTTTCGGCGCGTTTTACCACTTTCTTTCTCTCTCTCTCGTCGCTCTGCTTCGACTCTGCTCGCTGCTCTCGTTGTATCATTGTGTTATGCCTTTGCCTGTGTGCGCCGTAGAAAAGCGCGTCGCTGTGTAGTCGCCCAATCGAAATAATTAATAAACGAACAGACGATGGAACGGTGCCTGATTTGGCTTCTTTGTGGTGGGTTTTTTCAATTTTCAGACGATTTAGGGGGAATTTTTTTTGGAGGAATGAGAAGCAGGTGGAGTTTTTGGGGGTGAGGTTGTAAAAAATGGGGTAAATTTGGGTTTTATTGAGGCGAGATTGAGTTGGAGTTTGGCTTAGATTGTGGTAAACAGAATGCTCTAATTTACGTACTAAAAATATGAAAAGCTGTACAGAAGTTGAACCGCGTGAAATACGTTTTTCCATAATTTATTGTTCGAATGCTTTTATAAAAACTTGAATTTTCAGGATAAAACTGCTTATTGTGTGGAAATTTCTTTCAATTTTTCGGTAAAAATGATATCCTACTCAAAAAAATCCAATTTTTCCCCTCTCCAAATTTTTAGACTTAATATCAGGTTAGGTTAGGTGCCGAATTTATGTTCGAAAAACTCAAGAAATAACACGACAGAATTTTGAATGAATCTCGGGACTTGAATCTCAAAAAACCTGAATTTCAAAATACATAAATTATCAAACTTGATCCTCAAAAAATTTGAATTTCACAATACCCACGTTACAAAAAAAAACTTGAATTTGAACCTCAAAAACTTGAATCTTGAAAATTTTTTGAATTTCAAAAAAAATGAATTTTGAAACTTGATTCTTGAATCTTGAATCCCAAAAAACCTGAATCTCAAACAACTCGAATTTTGAAACTTGAATCTTGAAAAACTTGAATTTCAAAAAAAAAATTCAATTTTCAAACTCAAATTTCGAAGCGAAACTTGAATCTCGAAACTTGAATCCCAAAAAACCTGAATTTCAAAAAACGTATATTTTGAAACTTAAATGTTGAAAAAAGTTGAATCTCAAAAAATTTGAATCTTGAAAAATTTGAATTTCAAAAAAACTTGAACTTCAAAAATTTGAATTTTCAAACTTGAATCTCAAAAAACCTGAATCTCAAACAACTCGAATTTTGAAACTTGAATCTTGAAAAACTTGAATTTCAAAAAAAAAATTCAATTTTCAAACTCAAATTTAGAAGCGAAACTTGAATCTCGAAACTTGAATCCCAAAAAACCTGAATTTCAAAAAACGTATATTTTGAAACTTAAATGTTGAAAAAAGTTGAATCTCAAAAAATTTGAATCTTGAAAAACTTGAATTTCAAAAAAACTTGAACCTCAAAAATTTGAATTTTCAAACTTGAATCCCAAAAAACCTGAATCTAAAAAAACTTGGATTTTGAAACTTGAGTCTTGAAAAAACTCGAATCTCAAAAAACTTGAATCTCAAAACTTGAATCTATAAAAACCTCAACTTCAAAAATATTGAATATTGAAAAACTTGAATTTTCGAACTTGAAACTCGAAACTTGAATCCCAAAAAACCTGAATCTCAAAAAACGTGTGTTTTGAAACTTGAATGTTAAAAAACTTGAATCTCAAAAAATTTGAATCTTGAAAAACTTGAATTTTAAAAAAACTTGAGCTTCAAAAATTTGAATTTTCAAACTTGAATCCCAAAAAACCTGTTTCTAAAAAAAACTTGGATTTTGAAAATTGAATCTCAAAACTTAAATCTATGAAAACCTCAACTTCAAAAATATTGAATATTGAACAACTTGAATTTTCGAACTTGAAACTCGAAACTTGAATTCCAAAAAACCTGAATCTCAAAAAAAGTGTGCTTTGAAACTCGAATGTTGAAAAACTTGAATCTCAAAAAATCTGAATCTAAAAAAAACTTGAATTTTCAAACTTGGAATCCCAAAAAAACCTGAATCTAAAAAAAACGTGGATTTCGAAACTTATGAGTCTCAAAAAACCTGAATTTCAAAACTTAAGTCTATGAGAACCTCAACTTCAAAAATATTGAATATTAAAAAACTTGAATTTTCGAACTTGAATCTTGAAAATTGAATCCCAACAAACATGAATCTCAAAAAACTTGCATTTCGAAACTTAGATCTAGAAAACCTTAATTTTAAAATTTGAATTTCGAAATTCAAATCTTAAAACTTGAATCTCAAAAACTCTGAGTCTTGAAAAATTTGAATCTCAAAACTCGGAACCTCAAAATTGGGACCTTGGAACTAGAACTCCACAGCTGAAGCATTGAAGCTTATTTTTTCCTCCTTCCTTTTTTCACCATTTTTTTTGTTTTTCCATTTTTCGAGAGCAAATATTCAACTAATTTGTGAGGAGAATGTGATGGTTAAAAATTGGTTCAGATTTAATTTTTTTGAAGAGCCTTTCCCCCTCTCTCCGACAATATACGAGGCAACAGAATGATCCCGCTGAAGTTTTTTTTTTAAAGTGACACCCTCTGTTGTGTTAAAATGTTGCCTATGTCAGAGGATTTTCAAAACACTCTGTGCTTTGTGGTCATGGCTCATGACGAAATTTGTTCTGTTTTTAAAGTAAGTAATTACTATTCATTATTCTCACTGCAATTTTTCAAGAATTTTTTCTTTCAATTTCAATTTTAAAATTAATCAAAAAATTATGATGAGAAAATTTATTCAATTTTAGATTTACTATTCACTCCCATGATTTCAAATCAATTTCAATTGATTTTTTTGTGAAAGGTATTCGCCCCTAGAATTTTAGAGATAGACGACATGTTCATCTAACTCTTTTTGGTGATGGTGCCCGTTTATATCCCAAGGGCCAAATCTCGAATCTGTACCACATCTCCCAGTCTAAGGACATCTTGTACACGAACAAAACATTTTTCGTTGTGGTTAGTAAGTACTATAGCCACCGTGCAATTTTCCAATAAAATTTGGGGCACCCTGTATAACTCGTGTAAACAGGGAAAAAAAGAATTAGACCATGTTGCTTTTTTTGCTTCCATTTTTTTCGAAATAATTCACAAAAATATATGTACCACTCCAAGCATCACGCGAATTAAACACGTATTTACCCAAAGTGAAACATTTTTATCGAATTAAGAAAAACCTTGAACGGGGTAAAATGCAAATTTTTGAATTCAGCTCGAATTGTCGATTAAATTCTCCTGTACGAATGACACATACCGACGTGTGGTCGAAAACGAAACCCCGCGGGCGAAGGCGAGTTTTGATATACTGGTAATTTGATAAATTAGCAGAACCACCTCTCTTCGCGCCGATCGCTCGTTCCTTCTGATAACTAAACGAGCCTCAATTGGAACCTTTTTTTTTATGAGAACAGGAGATGAATGATTCGAATGTCGCGTGCTCTTTTTAAATTAATCCAATCATTTATATACGAGTTTCCTCCGGCGACGGCGCGATACCAACGTACGTAGGTTTTCGTTATTCGACTATTTCATTCGTCTATAACACACAAACATCTTGACGAAGAATCGAGATCCAAAAATCAATTATACCAAAGACTCGAAGAATTTCTGACACGATACAAATGCGGAAATCGGCTGCAAATCTTTCACCGTGTTAGATTATTTTCGTATATCCAAAATGCTGCCAAGAAAAAAACTATCGAATTTTTTTTTTCTTCGTTGGTTGCCATCTCGACGATGGGCGATGCATATTTCACGTAAACAATATTTACTGGCATAGGGTGCGAACTTCAAATACGCCAAAATTTTTCGCACCTTTTTATATAACGAAGAAAATGCAAGGTCATTTTTACCTCTTTGACAATTTGTGTTTCAATTAAATACATAACACTTTGGCGTACACGAAATGCCTCCGTAATCAAATTAACAAGCGAGTCGCGAGCCACCGCGTAAAATCAACAGGTACATTATAAGCAAACCGAGCGTATCGTTTGTTTTTGGAAAATTTATTAATAGCCACCTACGTTCTGGTGTGGTCGGGCGAGAAAACTCAAACAGAAGCACCAGCCAGTGTGTTGTATGTACATAGGGAGCTTTGAATGAAAGACGATGCATTAATAGAAAATTGTACCAATGCCAATAACTGGAGCATGGCGGAATGCTTCGCCCAATATAAAATGTTTCATTTTTTTTACTCTGTTTTTAATTTCGTTATCTTTTTAAAGCTTATGGTCATGTAAATCAACGTATTTAACCGATTTACCATAACGATTTTTTTTTCATATATTGATGTTCGCACGAACGAAAGATTTCACTTTTTAAACCGATCCGCATAGCACGTGGTTAATTCCGATGAATTGAAAACATTACGCCGCCGAGACGAATCGACCTATTGACTTTTCAAATATTCATCGAATTCGTTCGGTCTCGATGTGAATAGGAATTTTTTTTTTCTGCTCGTAGTGTTTATTCTTTTTGGACGAATGTTTTGCCAAACATTTCGGTTTGCGTGGATCGACAAATGTTTGACATTTTGGTCCAGCGTCCAGCTGAGTAATTCAGAAAAAATATGCAATGTTGGACGTAATGCTTTATTTAGTTTATTCGGTGTGATGCAGATGAAAGCATTGGGTTCCATGTGGAGATGTGGAAAGTAAAAGTGACTTGGACATAGAGGTAATCCGAATGTTGAATTTCTTTTTGTGGGAAATATTCGTCTGTTGTGGGCTGAAAGTTTGGAAAGGTGGAATAAGGAAATCCAGGGTTGCATCGATTCTAATAACTTAGGTACCTATTTTGGATTTTAATCTGCCTATTATTGGAAAATTATATTTATAATTAGTAGGTAATTCGAGCAGATTTTTTACAAAGCCAAAAATATAATCAAACATTTGTATTGTGCATTTTTTGAATATCTACTCGATGGTTTAATGGGAATTTTACTCCCATATTTAGCTAAAGTTGCATTAATAAAATTTCCTGATTAGATCGAAAAATAGGGTAGGTAAGGAAAACATTTTGAAATGTGGAAATTCTGCCAGGTTATTGCTGGATTTTCAAGAAGAAAAGCTGGAAAACTGGAATGATCTCAGATTCAGTTTTTTTATTTTCATGTTGCAAGTTTTTTCAGTTTTCATTTCTGAACTTAAATTTTAGTTTCTACTTTCTACGTAAGATTCCATTTAAATTTTTAGTCTGTTTTTTTTAATCATTCATTAGACTGACTTGAAGAATTTGCGAATGAGACTTTTTTTATCAGAAAATTTTTCATATTTCAATATAAAAAATTCAGGAGAATTGAATTTTAAGTAGAAAAAATCTGAAAAAATCCCATCTGCGCCAAAATTTGTCAATTTTTAGTATTCTTCCTTTTTTCAGGAGAACATAAGGCCCCCTCCCTCCTCCCTCCCAAATAACGATAAAATTACATTTTTAATAAAAAAAAAGTCAGTTGAAATCTGAAAATTTTTCAAAGTATAAAAAAGTCTGACATTATGTCTAAAAGTCATCATTATCTATAAAATTTTCCAAGTTCAAAAAGTCAATGAAAATC
>FIZU01019199.1:0-10560 GCA_900064475.1 Pseudococcus longispinus | reverse complement strand
ATTTTGACCAAAACTGGTATTTTTTACAAAAAAATTACGATTTTGGCCAAAAGTAACTTAGATAAAATTCTGAGAATATTTCCATCGAAATTAAAAATGAGTAACACATATTCACGTCAGCTATGGGGATGGGTCGCAAAGCGGCCCAGCCGCCTAGTTTCCAATAAATTTTATGGATTTTTTGACAATCTTTACATCGTTTCAGGCAACTTTTACGCAAAAATCGGTAAAAAATATTGTAAAAACTGGCAAACAAAGCTTTAATATTGTCGAAAATATCGTTAAAATTTCTCAAATGTCCATAAAAATGAGTAAAAACTTCGTTAAAAGGCCGAAAAGTCCCTGCCATTTCCATATTATGTATGAAACTATAAAACATAGGATATGCTTTTGCTTATTGAATTTTTTCAAGTCTATAAAAACTTGATATTTGAAATTTTATTAAAATTTTTCAAGTTCAGGAAGTCAAAATTGTTTGTTTGACGAAATGTCCAACAGTCAGATCATCTCTGAAATTATAAAGATTCAAAAAGTCAATGGAAATCTAAAAAAAATTTCCAAGTCCAAAAAAGTCTGACAAAATGTCTGAAAGTCAGCGTAATTTTTGAAATTTTCCAAACTCAAGAAGTCTGCCTGACAAAATATCAGAAAGTTACCCTGATTTATATAATTTTCAAAATCCAAAAAGTCTAAATTATTTGTCTGACAAAATGTCTAAAAGTCAGCATTATGTATCTCTGAAAATTTTCCAAGTCTAAAAAGTCAATTGAAATCTGAAGATTTTTCCAAGTCTAGAAAAGTTTGACAAAATGTCTGAAGGTCAGTTGTTTAAGTTCAAAAAGTCAATTGAAATCTGAGAATTTTCAAGTTCAAAAATCTGAGATTTTTTTTTTTCAAATTCAAAAAAGACAGATAAATTGTCTAAAAGTGATATAAATATAAAAAATTTTCCAAGTCAAAAAAAGTCTGAAAAAATGTCTAAAAGTCATCTGCATTACTTCTGACTTTTCTAAACTCAGTAGGTGAGTGAATATAAATCTGAAAACTTTTCCAAGTCCAAAAAAGTCTGACAATAATTGATATTTGAAATTCATCAAATTTCACTATGAATCAGTTGCGTTTTTTAGAGAGGAGGAGGGGTCCAAAGGATCTGGGTGGTCTCTTGAGGAGTGGAATGTTGATAAAATTTATAAAATTTCGGCTTTTGATGCTTTTTCTACCAAAATTTTCGCTTCCCTTTGCTCAGATGCAATGAATTTACTTATTTTTACAAAATAATAAATTTTTTATTTTTTTTTCATAAAATCAAGTTTTTTCTCAACAATCCCTCTCCCTCCCCTTTCAATGACTGTCTGGCTAGACCACTGCCACGACTGGTATTTTATCATCAATTATAATGAATGCATTTGAAATTCAAATCAACCGATACAATTTTATAAGTGACCCTATCCATACTCAAAATCATAAAAATAGAAGAGAAAGGTTCGATAATGTAAAAACTGCGGAAAAGGAATATCGTCTATGTCGATTTCAAGGTTTTCTATAACGCTGATTTCGAATCTAATGGTCATTTTTTATATGGATTAATTTTTAAATCAAGAGTTAGAAAGGATTAAACATGAAAAATCCTCGAAAGAGAATTTTTGCATCAACCAAATATCTGTCCGCTCCTCACTACTTAAACAAGTATTTGATGTGATGTGTCTAATGTTCCAAACCTTGATAAGGCTAAGGAGAGGCTACTTAAACAACTCCATAAATTGAACCAGTCACTGATTACACGCTCATCACATTCTAATTAATTTAGTTTTCAGTAAGGTATTACGCTGAAAATCGCTACCTAAATATCACATGTGTACCATCGTTTAAGCAGCCGACAAACGTATTTGATAAATACTCCACACAACATACGGAAGTGGATAATAGAACGTCCTTGTAAAGTATGTTACGCCTGAAGAACTCTTACAATAAAATAAAAAAAAGCAGAAGATAATAACAAAAGGTAGCATACAATCAGGTGCTCGTATGAAACGGTTAGGAGACTCGTAGTCAGACGAATGGACAAAAGAGAAAGGAAGGACAAAACGTACAGTCCGAAGGATTTAGTTTCAAGCACCCATTTGAATATGAAAAATGATCAATGAGTTTTACTACGATCGCCACTACCTATGTATCGAAGTTAATTGAATGTTGTATCACTAACAGCAATACCTATCAAATGAATGAAAAAGTTATGATCACGCTATGCATTTCGTACATGAGCTTGTTTTATTACCTCAAAGCTACGTAAGATACGACTCGCGATTGTGAAATTTAGAAAGTGTTTTTGGCCATTTAGCTGATGACTTTGTGGCTGAAATTTTTTTTTGCGAAATAAAATGAAAAATGTTGTACATATTTTAATAGGCAGCTAAATTTTTTAGACAATTTTTTGTACCCAAAAGTGTTACTTTTTTGGAAAAAATTTGAGTAAATGGAAGTTAGAAATTAGAACTGGTCTCTTTGTTTTTCTGCGATGTTGGGGTGTATGAGAAAGGAACGAAGCAGTGAGTTTGACAGTACTGCTCCAGTTTCTATCTCTTTTACACTTCAAGTTGCATCATAAAAGCATATGGATGTTGTACACGTACATTTCGACAAAGACATACACGTATTCGTACCCCCAAAGTACCTAATTTTGACTCAAATTTACCTGCTTTTAATGCATACTTAGATACCCATTGGCGCCTTCAGCCTTACCTTAGAACTGAAAACGGTGTAACTATAATAGTAGGACGACTGAATTGGAAATGAAACTTTCTCTCTTTTACATTTCTGTAAAACGAATATTAAATAACATTTGTGATGCAAATTATTCGGCGGATTCGTGTGCCGTGTATAAAATAACAGGTTATTTTGCGCGTGGCTTGTGCTTGTGTTTTGCTTTCTTATCACTCGTCTAAACGGTGTAGCAGATGTTCCATTATTTTGAACTTAGCTATAATACGTATCACTAGTTGAAGCAACGGTTTAATGAATTTTATAATTTTTTTTTACTAATTAATGTAGGTAGTAATTTTATGGTGTATCGCCCTTTCATTAGCTTCTGATCATGTAGAGCACTTTCAATTTTTTGGAGAAAATTACCCATTTGATTGGCCCACTCTTCGGTTCAATGATACGAAGAGAGGGGTAATAGAAATGATCTGTTTATGTAGGTGTAAATACTCGAGCCATAGATGTACTCTACAATTGTATTGTACTCCCTATAATACCTATTCATTTCATTTCACCAATGACATGTCGAAGTACGAGTAATAGATGAACCAGAAACGAAGGTTTTCTTAATAGGACGATTCATTAATTGCATGAATAACTTAAATTTGTAGACCAAGTGATGAGAGAAAAAAAACATTGTACGTGTTTAAAAGAATTTATGTCGGCATGCCATAATAATATAGGTTTCCATTTACTCGCTGTCATCGATAGTTCTCTATTGTCGACTCTCCTGCATCATTAATGAAATAATGAACACATTCCGAGTACATAGATATTCTTTTGGTTGTCGTTATGAAATTATTAGTAGTGTAGCGACGGTCATAGATTAAATAGATTCTAGGTAAACATAACATAGATTGCGATAATGAGGTTTTGCGGTAGTTTCGCGAATTGTGTTTTTTTTTTGTGTGAGGGAGAGATAAGTACTTATTACACTTTGAGGAATGTCATCATCTATCTTTTAATGACAAAGGGAATTAGTAATATACCGGTACCTAACATAGATAATGTTTACTTATTTGGTTCAGTGGTAAATTTTATAAAAAATGTGCCACTTTTTCCAAATGTACCTACTTACCAATTTATTTTTCTCTGATTTTTTCAATTTTTTAAAATGAAAAATAATTGTTTTGAGTGGGTAGTTTTTGACGACTTTTATTTTTTTTTAGAAGCATTAAATCTTATTTTCACCACTTTCTTCATACCAGACACAATCCAGATCGAAGCAAAATTATCAAGAAAGACCAATTTCCCAACCAGAATTGATTTTTTTTCAATTTTCAAAGAAAAATCAATGAATCGTATCTTTGGAAAATTTTCAAAATGTTAAAGTTTTTCCAATTTGAGATAAAATTTCGTAAAATGGGAAAAAATTGGCCCCTTCATCAAATTTAATCCAGCCCTAGTCGAATAAAAATAGGTGCTCTGTTCCATTTTGCTGATTTTTATATGTTGTAGCTGCATGCATACACTTGGTTGAACTACTTTTTCAGAAAATCTGAGCCTCCTTGGACCCCTGCAAATAGACGATGTAATGGCCTCTTAAAGTGGAGTCATTTTTTGATATCTGGTTTTTAGCCTATTTTATCTGAAAAACCCTCCTTTTGGTCGAAATTTCAGAACCTATATTTTGATCCAAATTGAAAATTTGCAGTTTAATGTTTTTTTTTTTTTGTTGATAGTGACCAAAATTATGGAGAAAAAATTTTAAAATCTTGATCAGTCGTTACATTTGAGAAAAATCAGAGTGATATAAGCCCATTTTCTTAAAAATTTTCTGGTAAAAAAAATATTTGAAATTAAATTATTAAAAATAGGTTATTTAATTGATAATGACTGTAAATTCTCCGTTTCAGAATAATAGTGTTTCGTTATCATCAATTTTTGCTTTTGTGGTACCACTGACATGTGAAACGTCAAAAAACGAATCAAAATTTGTCACATATAAAACATCGAGATATCCGCAAATCTTCAACATTTGAGCAGTTTTGTTCAATCCTGCAAAGGGTTTTCACAAAAAGAATTTTCGAGTTGAACATTTCTTCGCAATTTCTTTCTTTAAAATCATTTTTTTCGCAGGACCCTTAGTTTGCCCAGAAATAATATTTATCTTGAAAAGAACCAATCAGTTAGATGACCAATTTTTCGAGAGAACTAAGCTCCCTATGAAAAAAATGCATGACAATAAAATTGCAGACCATTAAATTTTCTTCCTACGTAATGATTATTTTTTTGCCTAAATGGTTTAATTTTCAAGCTATTTTTACTGAAGTTTAGAAAATTCAACTCTTAATTTTTCATTGAAAATTATGTGTATCGCTTTACAATTTTATTCCTATTAATTTTATTCGTAGGACGCCCATTCTCGAGTTCAAAGTGATGGAAAAAAGGCTAATTTTCTCAAAAAAAAAAAAAAAAAAAATTGTGAAAAAACTTCACTTGATGGAATTTTTTCAATTTTTTTTATAATTTGTGCAAAACATGCAGTTAAAATCATCTACCTACTATATATCCGAAAACTTTTATATCGCTGGACTGTGATATTAGGTAATCAAGCAGGTCAACACTTTCTTTCATTATACGAGATTATCTTGTAATGTGATGTTATTTCACATCAGTTAGAAAACCATTAAAAAAAGTAGCGTCGAGG
Source organism: Pseudococcus longispinus (assembly GCA_900064475.1). NCBI lineage: Eukaryota > Metazoa > Arthropoda > Insecta > Hemiptera > Pseudococcidae > Pseudococcus > Pseudococcus longispinus. The sequence goes on along the minus strand of FIZU01019199.1, from coordinate 5,153 downwards.
TTATTTTATGTTCGTTTGGGGTAAAAATGGAATCCCTGATATCGATCAAACCGTATGTAACTGGTTTCAGCTTGGGTAATTCCGTGAAAAACCTGACAAAATTTCCCAAAAATGACTTTTAGACAATTTGTCACACTTTTATAAACTTAGAAAATTTTTCAGAATTCCACTGACATTTTGAACTTGGGAAATTCTAAAGATAATGTTGATTAATTTAAACTTTTTGTACTTGGAAAATTTTAAAAATCTGGGCAACTTTCTGTTATTTTTTATCAGGCAGGCATCTCTGACTTGAACAGTTTCAGACTTTTTTGGACTTGGAAAATTTCAGGGATCACGCTGATTTTTAGAGTTTCAGACATTTCTCAGACTTTTTTGAACTTGGAAAAATTTTCGGATTTTTACTGACTTCTTGGACTGGAAAATTTCAGAGATCAAGCTGATTTTCAGACATTTTGTCTGATTTTTTGGATTTAGAAAATTTTAAGAATTCAAATGAATTTTTCGATTTGGAAAATTCCAACTTTCTAGGCTCAAAAAATTTCTAGAAAGTTCATGTCAGACATTTTATTGGACAGATTTTTACCTAACGCTGATTTTTAGACATTTCGCCAGATTTTTTTGAGTTTGGAAAAATTTTCAGATTTCTACTGACTTTTTGTGCTTGGAATTGGACTTGAAAACACTAAAATTTTGATATTTTGCCAAAATTTTTTGGACTTTGAAAATTTTTTAGAATTCAAATGACTTTTTGGACTTGAAAAATTTGAAGAAAATTTCAAATATCACGTTTTTATGGACTTGAGAAATTCAATGAGCAAAAACATACCTATCCTATGTTTGGACTTTTTTAAAATTCAATTTCGAGATATTCTCAAAAACAACCATTATCTGAATACCCCTTAAAAAATCTGGAAAAATTGAGAATTTTTTTACTCTTCTATGGTAACAATACGACTAACTGATCACAAAAAATCAAAAAAATATTCTTTGTTTTTTTGTACTTTTCAAAATTTTAAAATTTTGAACCACATCCACCAAAATGTTGGTTCAAATCAGAGACTCAAAAAATTTTCCACAATATTTTGACGTCAACCCACAACTTTTTTTCGACCCCCCCTTCACATTATTTTCAAAAAATAAGTCAAAGAAAACAGAGTTTTTTCAAGACTGACCCCGTTTTGAGAATCCATTGTTACCTTGTCAAGAGCACCTGGCAGATGAAAATTTTTTTGTAAGGGCCTCAATTCAAAGTATTTATAACATGTTAAAAATCAGCAAAATCCCCAAAAAATTTAATTTACTCCCTGAAATAGGTATAAACGGAACCTACCTACTTATCCGTTCAAATTCATAGTTTTTAATCGAGGTGTCATGCAAATTTCCCATATGAACTCATCTGTTTGATGACGAATCACTGCTTCGATCATATGATTTCAATATAAGGGTAGATATTATCAACTCGAATTTCACGTCATTCCAAATATCTACGTAAGCACCTACTTGAAGAAAGACATTATCAAAATTACATCATCATTCATAGTCTACGTCCATTTTACGTTTGTGATTATATTGGCGTTTGGAATAATAAATTTAACTATCTTCCCGTTTTTTAATGAACTAGGATTTAAAAATACCTACATCGTATGCACATATGTTACGTATACATTTCACATTTGCACACAAATTATTCAACTACAGAATTAAATTCGCTGAAATTCACACAAGCGAATTTTTATTCCAAGCTGATATCTCGACAAGGTCATCGACAATTCGCCCGTTTTTTGTAATAACAGTTTCGTCGCTGTTATGTAGAGGTATACTCCTACAACAACCCAGACTAAAATATTCATACGATGACTCGAAGGTTAAAAACTGTTGCATTATGACCTGCACAGAGTCTACGGCCAGATACAAATAATGATCAAAAGATATAGGTAGTTGGTTAGTTATCCTACGAGTATATTAGCATCACTTTTATAACGGTTCTCGGCGAACGATTTTAATTGATTTTGGAGTTCGCAGTTCGGTTGATGATAATTTATGACGTTATTATGAACAAGCTTCTAACAACCTCTTTCATACTATGCACCGGACATTATTTATGGCTATGTAAAAAAAGCTCCATATTAATCCACTCCTCTTCGTATCTTCGGTAATCAATACGTTTACACTCGAGTCGAATATGACGTTGCATGAAACTGAAAATTTTTCAAAGTACCGCACATGGCACGGGCATCTCAGCAGCGGTCAAAGTTGAATAGTATTGTATGCTGGTCGAGTTCGAGTCTCAAGACAGTCGCGTTCTCGATGATGCTGTGATGTAATCGAATCGAAGTCAGTGCGGAGATTGATGTAGACGATGCGGTTCTTTCTTGAAACCGCCAATCGCACGTACCATGTGTAGGTATTACGAAACATGAATCTGGCATATTCAACCAGTTTCGACCCGCCGGGAGTTGCTGTCTTATAAGAAAACACGCTCAGATGGCGTATACCTATTACCTATATGGCGCTCCTAATATGGAAATGCGCAACATCAACAATTCGTATTCTCTAACCCTTCTCTTTATTCAAATTCGTCTCTATCGTAGGTGTAGAATAACGCGAATCGGGCTCGATGTGGCTATTTATTTACTAATCTGGATATCACTACTAATGGTTCGACTGTTTATCAAAATCTGCTCGCAAATTTGCGCCGAGTTCGATGACTTTTGAGCCTGTGGCCTCCATATGCAAAACCATATCTCATCGTCATCGGTTCCTTTTTCGCCAACTCTGCCCAGACTCCAGAATGCAAATTATGATCCGAAAATCTCCGCAATTCCCTGCAGCCATCTTTTCCACCATTTTTTACCTACCTTGGAACGCGTACACAATTCTAAGATATATCTACGAGTATTTATCCAATGATATATGATTTAATAACAAATGTTTGCCGAATCTATTGTTAAACCTGTAATTTGAATCGTGTCCAAATACCAAATCTACGACTAGGTATTCGTGTGTGTTGAACTGTTGACTGTACCTCGCTGATACGTAGATTTTAGTCTTGATTTCTATATTATTATAATATTTTCATTTGATTTCTTTGTTTTCAGATTCGCTGCGGCGCGTGAAATTCTAAATTAGATGGCATGTACGGAATACGGCGCTGAGGTAAAGACATTAAATATTCAATACCGTTAGATTTCTACCTTAGCAAAGATTGTAGTTTAAAAACGCTAATTCGTGGTGGTATGTGCTGATTGAAAGATCGTGATGAAGACTGTATAACAGTGCTTGGCGGCGGACGATTCGTTATACATGGTTTTTTTTTTTTTACTACATTTCGTGAAATTTTACCTTAACTTACCTTCCGACTTGGTCTTGTTCAATTTACCCGATGTACGGAGTTGAAATGTCGAATATAGGTAACCTTAATCGAGGTTATAAGAGGCGGTAATTTTTTTTCCATGAAAGATTATCTACCTATGTGTATAAGTTTTCCAAGATTTTGAAATATTTTCGATCATCTTGGAGATTTTATTTCGCTGCTTATGCGACCAAAATCACATTCGACCAAATTAATAACATTTTTTCCAACGAATCATAAATTCGTAGTATTCGGAAGCCGGCGATTTCAATAAAAGTGTATCTGCACTCTGCAGGTATTTACGTTCATTTTCACACGATAACGTCGCTGATTTATAAGCGTTTTGGAATTTTGTACCGACCATGTTGACAAATAACGCCGCGTTGAGTGAGTATTACATCGAGAAAGTATTTCGTATGTTGAGTTTTTTTTTTTTTGATCAAAGGGTTGGAAAAATGGCTGGTTTGATCGCTTTATTTATTGTATTGTTGGAAATGTGAGTAGGTACTACGAACGTTTGATGGGGAATGTGGTTCGAGTGATTAAAAACATGGGCAAGAAATGCCCATCGTTCATTTAGTATTTAATTAATTGCGATATTGTCGCAGATCTGGCCGAAGTTGGAAAATTTTTCATGGAATGGTGAATCATTGGTTTCGAACGCTATTTCGTGGATTTTTTTCAGACTTCTCTTCTCTGTTTACCTATATTATCACTGTAATTGTGACAAGTGGACGAAATTTTGAAAAAAAACAGCAAATATAAGAATTCTTTCCTGTGGGAGGGGGGTTAATTTATTTGGATTAAAATTGAAAGTCAAAAAAAACTTTTCAGTACAAAAAGAAAATTAATTTCCTGATCCATGATAAAAATTATTGAAAATTTTGTGATGATTTGTTCTAAAAATCTCTATAATCACACAAAATTAGTTGTGTACAATGTTACAAAATAGTTCAAATTTTTAGAAAAATTATGTAATATTTGTAAAATTTTCATTATAGATGAAAATGTTGAAATTTTCATGAATAACATTAAAAATATTGCAAAAGTGGTTTAAATATTGTAAAAATTTGAAATTTTCGTAAAAATCGAAGAAAAATTGAAGAAAATGGATCAAAAGATTACGAAAACCGTCGAAAACATCGTTTAAATTGTTGAAAATTTCATGAAAATTGGTAAAAAAAAATATTTTAAAAACAATTAAATATCTAAAATCTCGTAGAAATTGGAAAATTTTTGGTAAAAATATTGAATAAATTACACTAAAAATCGTAATTTTATAGTCTTTTTAATGATTGTTATACAATTTTGAACAATTTTTATAAAAATTTTCCCTGATTTTCATGAAGACTTATAACTACGAGTATTTCAATGTTTTATGCTATTCTAACCACCTTTTAAATATTTTTTTATGATTTTTATTTGGATATTTTCGCAATTTATACGAAATTTTCGACCTTTTTGTGATTTTGTAGACCTCACAAGGTCTTCACTGTATTTTATTTGACTGGTCTTAATTATTTTTACCGATTTCTATGAAAAACTAGGCGGCTGGGCCGCTTTGCGACCCATCCCCCTAGCTGCTGTTACGTACAAACCGAAGAAACTGTCATATTTGGTTAAAATTCTCAGTTTTTGGTCAGAATTGTCATTTTTGGTCAGAATTGCCATTTTTGGTGAGAATTGTCATTTTTGGTCAAAATTGTCATTTTTGGTCAAAATTGTCATTTCTTGTCAAAACTGTCATTTTTTGTCAAAATTGTCAATCTATGTCAAAATTGTCATTTTTTGGTCAAAA
>FIZU01019194.1:0-13481 GCA_900064475.1 Pseudococcus longispinus | reverse complement strand
AATTTTCAAATACTTCTAGCGCCTTGAATATTGCAGTTACGTGAAAATTGCACATAATCTTTTTAATAGTATTTAAAAAGATACATAAAAAAGGTTCAATACAATTTTCATTTTTGTGAACCGGTTCTTGAGATAATCACGATTAAAATTTTCAAATACTTCTAGCGCCTTGAATATTGCAGTTACCAGAAAATGGCACATGATCTTTTTAATATAATTTAAAAAGATGTATAAAAAAGGTCATATACAGCTTTCATTTTTGCGAACCGGTTTTCAAGATATTCGCAACCGTGGTTCGTTTTTTTCTAAATTTAAATTTCGCTTTAAATACTCCTCTGAAGGTAAATTTTTTTGTTTGTTAAAGACTTATGAAATTTACAGTAAGAAAATCAGCTTTTCTAACGCATTTGCTGTGCTAAAGTTTTTTTTACCTTTTTCCAAGCATTCTAGCGCAAAAAAATTTTCGAAATCAAAAATTGAATTTTTTGCAGGGGTTCGAAAAACACGGAATTTTACAACCAATGCATTTACCAAAATTTTTAGACTTTAATTTTTCAAACTTTTTCGCACAAAAAATATCTATAATTGAAAATTGAATTTTGGCAAGGGTTCGGAAAATTTTAAAATTTTAAAAATTAATGCATTTTCCAATGACTGCTACAACATCATAATTTTCAAAGACCAAGAACAGAAGCAGTTTGTTCTTCGTTGCGATCAAGAACATCGGAAAATTTATTCAAGTTGTACCAAAAAGGGGCTGAATTTTAAAATTTTTTGATCAGAAATGAATTAATTTTTTTAAATCCGTATATATTCACCTCGAACCGCAGTCAAAAATTTACTCTTTAACTGTGATCACCTGCGTTGGAATTTTTTTAAATCTAGACATCTTTTGGAAAAAGATGTGCTTCTTGGAGATTTTATTCTTTATTATAAAACACGTTAGTTTAAAAAATTCGAAATTTTTCGAACCCCTGCCAAAATTCAATACCTAATCAAACACAAATATTTTATGGGCGAAAAAGTTTGAAAAAAAAATTAAAAATATAAAATTGAATAATTTTGGCAAATGCATGTGTTTTGAAAATTTTGTGTTTTTCAACCCTCTGCCAAATATTTAATTTTTTACTTCAAAATTTTTTCACGCCAATATTTAGAGTGGTGAGGGGGGAGGGGGGTAAAAAGACGAAAAATTCCGAAGAAAGGGATATTCCACCCATAGAGGATTGATCTTCAAATTCCTTGTTTTTCAAATCCCTGTCAAAAATTAACTTTTCAACTTTCAATTTTTTTATGATCACTTGCGTTGAATTTTTTTTCAAATATAGCCCTAAATAATTTTTGAACGAAACAGTTTGAAAAAAATGTAAAATATAAAATCTTCAAATTTGAAAAATGCATTAATTTCAAAATTCTGTACTTTTCGATCCCTTGCAAAAATCAATTTTCGACCATTTTTTTCCTCGTGAAAATGTTCATTATTTCATTGTCTTTTCACACATTCAGTTGCAATAATGTGAGTAGGTCGCTGAAAAAAACAAGATTTCGGAATTGAAAAAATTAAATACTCTCCGACTTGTAACTAAAACTGGGCCCAAAAGAGCCTTATTGATGCAAAAAAAATTCAGATTAAAAAAAATTGAAAATTTTTCATTGCAGTCTTACCAATTTTCGATTTTTGCAAAAATACGAGTGGATTGTTATCACGAAAAATTAAGAAAATTTTGATTCCTAATAAAAATCAAAAGTTGGCAACACTAATGAAAAACTTTCCAGACAATTTAAATTTTCATGCCGTTCGGAAACGTATCAATCGATAATCCAGATGCTGCCCCTTCAGCAACGCAACAGAGGCAATTTAAAATACACACCAGAATTAGGTAATCGTGTAATCTAAGCACACGTAGTATGAATGAATGAACTAGAAAGATTTTCGTGATCCGTGATCCGTGAACATAGCAATTTTCTAGATTTTAACCCAGATCCCGGAAATGTATTCGAGCATTTTCCATTTTTGCAAAATTTTTTCGTAATCTCGAAAATCCACGTTTTTCTGTAATTTTTTCCTGAATTGAAATACCGCGGTAGTACCTAAATTCATATTTAATTATCTAATCCTCCATGTAACCAGGTTGCTCAGTAATTCCCGGCGACAATTTACATGAAGAATCTAGGTAAGTATGTATCATCGTTGATGTAATGATCGATAAATTTACACCGGTGTCGTCGCTCAAACCGTACCTCAATGACGTTGCCGAACATCCTGTTTTTTTTTCTTTTTCTGTTTTTTTTTTTTTTACTTTTTATATTTCAGAACACTAATCTGGTACGTTAAGTTCCCAGAATTATTCAAACGTTCCCATGTCTACGATGTAGAATACACTTACTTTCATTCTTATTATAAAATTCATGAAACCTGTTGCCACAACTGTACCTAGTACCTACTTACATACGTATACAACTCGTGGTGTTAACATTTTTCATTAATTTATTTAAATGTTGGTAAAATAACATCTTTCGAGTAACAATTACATCATTTGTAGGGCCTAATTTAACGACCGTATTACTCGCATTTTAACCGGTGGGAGGCGTCGAATTTTTTTTTACAGATTTCACGATAAGTAAAAATGAAACGGTTGATTTAAACGTTTAATTATAGGATTTACGAGGTTTATTTTAATAATTACAGGAGGTGTGTAAATTTGTAGCGGTGCCAAAGCTTCTATCACGTTTTGTTAGATACGACGTACGTAGGTAATTATTAATTACGTGGGTACGTTTTTTTTATTGATAAAAATTTTTTAAATTTCGACTTGCGGTTAATTAAATATTCGTGTCGATTGAGTTGCCTATACTGCATCAATATTATGAATAAGATTGAGATTTTGAAAAAAAATCATATTTTGATTTTGCCATCAAGGATCTCCAGGTTGAAAATTTATCCAACAATGGGCAAATTTTTTTTCTGGTCTGTTGCCCATTTTTTTCGCGATGGTATGATAATTTATTATGATTATTGTTTGTTTTTGCGAGTTGACGTAAGTAGCTGCTTGAATATCATGGGCGTCGAAGATGATTGCTTCGTTGACTTTGATTTTTAATAATAGTAATATAGATTATTCGTTTTTTTTCTTTTTTGGGGAAATTAAGAAATTACACGACACATTTTGACCGACCTTCTTGTATTGCGTAAGTAATTCGACGGATGTTGAAAATTTCAAAAAAATTTGTGTACAGACTTGAAAATTGGAAAATTTTGGAATTTTATTTCATAAATGCAAAAATTCATTGGCTCTTTGAATACTCCAAAAAATTATGAAGTAGACAGTCCATTTGAAAAAAAAGATTATTGTACCTATTTTTTACATGGGTAAGTATAAGATACAAAATTCAGCACTCAATTTTGGAATTATAAACATAGGTATGCCATTATGCCCCTTCCTCCTCCATTCATCTATCTTAAAATTGCTAATCTTGATGTAGGTTGAAATAGCCGTTTCCTCTAAAATTTTTTTCTTTTTGTTTCCTCTGGTTTGATTCAATTTTGAGTAATTTTAAATTATTTCGTTTGTCGTAAAATTCTCCTTTATTTCAAACGTTTTTTTTAATCCACGTATCCAAAGGAAATTGTTTCTTAAATTAATTTTCGCTTGAAAAGGCCAGCAATTGCACCTTTCAAATTTGAAATTTAATTTTGTAATTTTTTAAAATTAATCTTGAGTGTAAGGATTAGGATGGTTCTTATTTATATTTGGTGGAAAAAAGTTTACAATACATAGGACATGCTTTTGCTCATTGAATTTTTCAAGCCCATAAAGTCGTGATATTCGAAATTTTCTGGAAATTTTCCTAGTCCAAAAAGTCATTTGAATTCTGAAAAATTTCCCAAGTTCAAAAAAGTCTGACATAATATCTAAAAGTCAGCGTAATAGATTTTCGCGAGTGAAATTACTAACGGATTTTTTTTTGAAAATTTTTCGAAATCCAATTCCAAGTACAAAAAGGTCAGTAGAAATCTGAAAATTTTTTCAAATTCAAAAGTCTGACAAAATGTCTAAAAGTCAGCGTTAGGTAAAAAGCTGTCAGACAAAATGTCTGATTTGAACTTTCTTGAAATTTTTTAAGTCCATAAAGTTGAAATTTTCCAAGTCAAAAAATTTATTTGAGTTTTTGAAAATTTTTCAAGTCCAAAAAGTTGACAAAATGTCTGAAAGTCGGTATAACTTCTGGAATTTTTTAAATCCAAAAAGTTTGCCTGACAAAATATCGGAAAGTTCCCCTGATTTCTAAAATTTTTCAAGTTCAAAAAGTCAATGGAAATCTGAAAATTTTTCTCAAGTCCAAAAAAAGTCTGACTAAATGCCTAAAAGTCATCGTCAAGGAATTTCGTGACGGAATTTTGTCAGGTTTTTAGCAGAATTACCCATAGCAAAAACATATCCTATGCTACAAATTTTCTGATTTATTTTGCTTCTACCCCACAAAATCGTTCCTTTTTATGAGAAAATAAATCCTAGAAAGTGTCAGGTCCCTGAACCCACAAAATATGTGGTGCCAAATTTCTCTCAATTTAAAAAAACAAAATTAATATGACAACAATTTGCTTATTTCTGATTTTTATGCTCCATTCCTTTGTAATAGTCTCATTTTTACTAGAAATGACTCTCAAATTTCTAGCCCCCACCCCCTCACTGAAAAAATAGACAGCTCCTTGAGTGGGCTGAAATTTGAACCCCCATCACAGTAGATAGAGGGATTGAAGATTTTAGTGGTTATTTTGGGTCAGAGGGAATACTGAGAGGACACTCACTTTTTTATTATTTTTTTTAAATTACGACTTGTAGCTACCACTTAAAATTCAGTTAGTGGAATAATAAAAAAATAAAAATTATTTTCTCATAAGGAAGAACAATTTAGAGGGAGGAGAGAGAAAATTCAAAAGTTGAAAATAAGGGTCACCCTAGTATGGATAGGGGTTTCCATTCTCCCTTTAAATTCACTGCTCGAAATCTACCCCATTTTTTTTCAAAATTTCAACATTAATTTCTAAAAGTTTTATGTTTAGTAAATTCTTTCCAAAAATTGTTCTGAAAATGTATTTGGAAAATTCAATAATGACCCCACCGCCTTGCTTCCGGCTTATTCTAGTCTCAAAATTAAAAAAAATAGGTACTTTCGATCACCAGATCAGAAAAAAATTAATAATGTACGTCTCCCAATTCATCTCATCTACGATTCGAAATTTACCACTTTGTAATTTCCTTTCGTAAATTACAAAATTTTTGAAGATTTACAAAAATACGTAGACTACTTACTCATTTTTTCGTTTTTTAAAAATAATTTCGATGATATTTGATTGGTAATTTACGTTGGAACAGAGAACATTTTCACAATTAACACTCCCCTTCTCTTCTACGACTTAAAATTAGCAACTAAAAAAACTGTATAAAATACTTATTTTTCCTAAATTTCAATTTTTTCAGATTTTTCCAAAAATTGTGATTTTAATGAAAATATAAAAACGTCTCATGCAAAATATTTCATTTCGCTAAAAAAAAAAAATTAAAATTTTTTTTCTATCTACTTAGGTATTTGTCATTAAAAAAAATCAAATTAATTTACCTACTTTATTTATTTATTTATTTATTTATTTATTTATTTATTTATTTATTATTTATTTATTTAATTATTTATTTATTGAATTACAAAAAAAACAAAAAAAAAAACAAAGTGCTAAAAATCAACTTGAAAAATATGTATAAACTTATTTGACAAAACTTGCAGGTAAAAATAATTAAAATTCGAAGTAAGGAGATTTGTAAAATCATTAAATTAAATCAATTGTCCTTTTATTAAATTTTAAAAAAATTGGCAATTTTAAAATCTTAAAAAAATGAATTCGTCAAAAAAATTGAAAGAAATTTATAAATAAAATTTCATAATAAACACACCTGAATAAAAACTTTTTTCAAATTTCAAATTTCAAATATTTCTAAAAATTTATCATTTTTGAGTTATAAGTAAATCATGAATATGTTATAATTTTTTTCTTTTCAATTTTCTAAAAATTAATTGAGAGAGTTTTTATGTGATTTTTCTGAAAAACCTACACAAATTTTCAATTTCAGAATTTAAAAACGTTTTCAGTTTTGTCAAATTTTTAAAAAATAAAGTAAACATCTACTTATGTAGGTAGATACATAAAATGAATTTGAAGTAAATTAATTATAAAAATCAATCTAAATAGGAAAATAAGCAAATTAAAAATTTTTTTACGAAAAATTAAAATTTAGATCAGGGGAATCAATAAATTGTAAATGTATTAAAATTTAAAAAAAATGGCAGTCAACTGATATCTTGCAAAAATAAAAATATTATTCTTCAAAAAATTTGAAAAAAAAAACTAAAAAAGTGTAAACCTATTTAGACCACGAAATAAATTTGGTCAATATCATTATCCTACGTATAATTTTTCACTCTAAAAAAACTTCCTCTTCTCCTTCTCCTCCTGACATCTGCGAATGAAAAAAGCGAAAAACCATAAAGATCAACCTCAACGCCTACTTTCGACGAATTACGATCTTCATAAAACCGTGAATTTTTTTTTCGCACTTTAATCGTCATAAACCCAAACCAGAGTAATTATAAACATACAATAAAAAGGAGAAAATAGACCACGTACAAAACAAAGAGGAACTGATCATGACTACGTTTCAGCTGCGTGTTCTGCTTTAATGATTGGTACCTATCGAAGACTTTGTTGTTGTCTTCTTCTGCATTGCATTTAGTTTTCAAGACGCTTCCACCGCTTTACCAGTCAAATTCCATTACTCGTGTGGTGTTCGTTATACGTCGCATTATTCGTTCCTCTTAGAGTACATACTTTTCTTATATGATTTTTTAAGTAATTTTTTCTTATTTATTTCTGTTCGCGATTAATGATAATTTTTATTTAATAATGAGTGTCGGAAAATTTAATTTGTTCGGTGTGTTTGCACTTGTGATATGCGGTAAGTTGACGAATTTATGTATTTTACTTCTCTGGGAAATTTTCCTTTAGAGCTCGTTATTTTATATTTTGAGATATTGTTTTGGAAAGTTGATGCAGATTGTTTGATTTTTTGTATAATTTGGTAAATTTTTACTAAAACAACGAAATCGATGGTGTTCCATGATGGAAATTTCCAATCGTATAGAATTTCGTTCGTATATAGACATTTTTCTTTTCTCATTACGTTTCGAATACCTGGAACATGATCGAATGCTTTCATAGCTGTATCCAGAAGCAGTTATGCCTTTCAGGGGTATAAACCGATCAACAGGTATAACCAGAGATTTGAAAAAGATTAATAAGTATAGGGAGATGAGAATCTGTATCACTTTCCATTTCATTTGACGAGTATTTGTACCTACCGATAGTAAAAGCACACCGAAATAATAGACGAGACGAGACCTTCGTGAAGATAAATTAACTTTATTACTTTCCGCTTTGTGTTTAAAATCTTTTGTCGAATGAGATTGAAAAAAAAACTCGTCCGAGTGTAGAGATCGTTAAAGAAAAATTAATTTTTGGAGGCGTTTTCCGCGTATTTTTTTTTCAAGGCCACAGGGTGTTCGAAAATGCCGACAATTGACATGTAAAATTTTAAGCAGGTATTCGTTTTGGGAAATTGTATAAAAATAGATGTATATTTCATCGATAGATCGATGCTGCGTCGTCGTGGCCATTCTAAATATACATAGGTAAGATACCCTGGACCGTAAATAATCATCATGTATGTCACTGACTTTCAAATTAATGAATCGTAGTTACGTCACCGTATAGGTTCCTCTTCCTTAATACTTTTTAATATTTTAACGTTTATAGGTGCAATGAAACGCGTATTACGATGAAATTAATTTTCACATGTGCGATTTCTTCTAAAATAAACTTGATAAATGCCATTTATGTAATGAATGTTATTTATCATCGTCCGGAGAGTACTTAGATTTATGACGATTTGTTGTATATATCTGCGAGTAGATGAACGTGTGAAAATTCGTACATGAGGATCGATGTTCGACTAGAGAGGTTTCTTTTTTTTCTCGAGTTGAATATAGAAATATGTAATGATGAGAAATGGATTTTATGGAGAAGTTCATTATCCGTAGATATTTGCAATTAACGACTGGGTGTTGATAAGGGCGATGAACTTGACAATTTATTAGCTTGAATTTTCTGAAATTACGTGTAGATATATACTGACTTGGATGGGACATATACATTTTGTTTTTTGCACTTCGTTGCTTCGAAATTTATTTCAAAATCTAGAATAAAAATTACGTACGATTTTCCAAGTTGAAATGAAAATCTAATTTTTTGGAATGTTTCTCACTTGAGTTCAAAGCACACCTAACACTCAGTGCTGCTCAGCCTTTAAGTTGGTAGAGATTCAGTTGATTCAAGAAAATGAATTAAAAAATCAGGATTGCCATTTGCAGAATCTAAATGATTCCAAAATTTGAATCCACCTACAACTCTGGCTAGTCACAGGCGAACATTTTCATAGAGGGAGGGGAGATCAAGGAACCCCCTCTCCGAAATCATAAATTTTGAAACCAAATAAAGAAAAAAAATTGAATTTTGATTACGGATCCTGAATTTATCCGAATTCAGATTAATTTGAGTTGAAAAATTTCAAAATCTTATCAAGAAAATTTCTGATTAGTCAAATTTAATTTCAAAATCATAAAAAATTATCATTTTTTCACAATTTGAAAAAACAAATTGATGAAAAAAATGACTTGAAATTTCCAAACTGAAATTTTCGATTTTATTCGATCTTTAAAAAAATTAGATCTTCATCGATCTTGGATCTAGATCGGAGTCTGATTGAATTTTGTCCAGATACAAAATGAAAAGTTGTATTCACCGAAGTTGGAATTATTGATCTACTCGTATTATCATGAGATTTAGAGTACCCAGTGGAGATTCTTTAAGAAGGAGGGTTCATTAAAAAATTTTTAATTCGGAAGAAAAAATTTCTTCAATTTGATTTTTTTCTGTTGAAAAATACTTTAATTTACCAAAATTTTGAATCTTATTCGTATTCGTTATCGTAAAATTTATTTCGGAGAATTTTAAGAGAGAGGGGGAGAAAAGAGGAAAAGAGACAGAGAGGAGGGGGTAAAATTTTAAGAAGATTTTAGTTTTCGAACAGTGAAATATAGGGTGGCCCATTTATATGGTCAATGGCTTTAAAAATGAAAAAAAAAAACACGTTGCCTGTAAAAATCTCAAATACTAAGCCACCTAGACAAAAATCATCAGCTTCTAAGAGAAAGAAGATTTTAAGCTCTACAATTTTTATCCCTTAAATTTTTTTTGTAGAAGCCTCAGTTTGGCCAAAAAATTCATGTTTATGGGAAATGTACAAAATCGATCGTTTTGAAAATGAATAGGGTAAAAAAACAAAAAAATAGCATCGACTTTGTAAATTTCCCATAAACATGGATTTTCTGGCCAAATTAAGGGTGCTACGAAAAAAATAGAAAGATTAAAATTTGTAGAGCAAGAAATTTTCTTTCTCATTTGTCCCATCAGTTTTTTTCCAGGGGGCGTAGTTTTCGAGATGTTTGCAGTCAAAGTTGTTTCATTGAAATTATTGACTTCGTAAATTTCCCATAAATTAAAACATGGATTTTCTGCCCAAACTAAGCGTGCTACGAAAAAAATACAAGGGTTGAAAGCTGTAGACTTTGAAATTCTCTTTCCCATTTGAGCTATTGGTTTTTTTCTAGGGGGCTTGGTTTTTGAGATTTTTACAGAGCAAAGTTTTTTTTTTTTTCATTTTAAAAACCATTGACCTTATAAATGGGCCACCCCGAATTCAAACAGATTTACCAGGAGAAAAAAATCCCAAGAATTCGAGATCTTCTTGAAATTCTGAAAAATATTTACATTTTGTAAAAAAAATTAATGGTCAAAGATCAAGAAAATCTTCAAAAAAAATTCACAACTGAAATTTAATAGTTTTTAAAAATTGAATCTTTCTTAGGTGGCAGGAAAATGGTTCCAACATACAGAATCTATTCCTCAAATACGTCGGTAATGGTAAAATCTGGTTCTGGCTTGTTTGTAATTGGTAGGTACCCCGAAACATTTTTTTAAAAAGGAGATCACAGTAGAGTAGGAAGAGTCGTTATAATTATGTAGGAAATATTTGTTTGAATACTCCCTTTTTCTTCTCCTCCCACTCTTCGTTTAATCCTTCCTAAACTTTTCCCCTCAAATTTTTGGTACCTACCTAATTATTAAATTGACATCTTTCTAATATTTCTGGTTTCGATTTTGCAAACGATTCCAATTTGTTCTTCTCCAGCGTCTGATAAGATGGCATAAAATAAGCATGAAGATATCGTCTCCCATTTTTATTCATGATCTACCCCCCCCCCCCCATCTCCTCCTCCTTCATACACTATCAAAAATAGCTCACCCTTAATTTTTGAGAAGAAAATATATTCATTTGGCATTCTTCATTTGTCTGAGAAAATAAGAAAAATCATAGGTTGCGAGGGGAGGGGGGGGAAATTAATCTCAAAATTAGATAGATCCCTATATTCCTACAAAATCACAGTTTTGATTCATCACTACCAGTCAAATCCTCCCACCACTGAATCAAATTCCAACATCCAACCTACCAAATAAAATAACAATTGGGTAGGCTTTTTTTCAAATCATTTCATAGCTATTCAGTGACATCACCGTCGACGTGTTCCTCAATGAAATTATGACACCGATTCTATCTGCGGAAAAATGATAACAATCGGATGAAAAAACACATATTTAAATGAGATCCGTCCACATAAACGTGATGTAAGTGGAAAGTTCTTTTCAAGGTATTGCACGCGCATAAATTCACAATCCGAACTCTTTTATTTCAATATTTATCAATGGTCGACTGACACCGGATAAATGAATAATGAAAAAAATACAAGCTAATCGTTCAATATACTTATTATGTAATTTTGGTAGCTCATTGAAAAGTGTATCGATTAATTTTCATAGATGGATTAAATTGTTAGGTCCTATAGATACCTACCTGTGTAGTTTTGTAATATTTCTTTGGGACAGTGACTCTTGAAATAGATAATGAAAATAATAATACGCCGAGTTCAGCATCAGCAGCAAACATTTATTGTAGAAGAAGGATCTCCTACTGTGATAAAATGCAACGAACGGTGTCTAATTGATTTTTTTTTCTGATCACCCTACAAATCTTGAACCAGATAGGGAAGAGATAAGTACGAACGTGAACTCGAACACGGAATAAATCGAGCCATGCATTATAGAAAAATTTTCCATCTTATGAGTCAAACTCGTCTATCCACATTTACAAATACTCCGCAAATTTCTATACGCCACATGCGGATTAAAAATAAAACCGATTGCGAACTGCAGGTATTCACAAATATTAAATAAAATAGTTCAGTAAACTAATGCCCAACTCGTGATTTCCTATTACATAAAATCTAGATTAATTTACCATCGACTCGATATCATCTCGCTGGGGGAAGGTTATTATCAAAATTATGTCATCGTATCGAAATATGAATCAGGCCGCAAAGGACCGTTTTTAAAATATTTTTCGGCTACGATGAATCCGAGTCAAGCGCGATAAAGGTTAAAACCAACATTTGTTTTACTTTCGCTCAAGTGCAGCGCATTTAAAAGCGTTGCAGCATGTCTGGAATATAGGCTCGTTATACTTTCTAGTATTATCTAATAGTTGAAAGTTCACTTTGCTTTGCACCTTGGGGTAGTGCCGAAGCCGATGCCGTTTTAACGCTATTTAATTTCATTTGATGGCCGCCACCGCACCGTGCCATGCCGCCGTTAACGTACCTATTCCTACTTATATTACGTTAATTCGGCATTTTAGTGGAATTTCGATCGTATTTTTAATCTTACGTAAGCTTATACACGCAACTTATTTCGGCTTTGGTGCATAATAATAGTAATGCATAGAGGATAATGTAAAAACCGGATTCCGGAATTAGCACTTGTGGCACTGTACGTTGCCGACGATGCTGCGGTCTTTTTCAAGAGAATCATTACCGAAGTAACCTATTGGATGTTAAAGATTTGGGTATTTATTCAAGGTACGAGATAATGATGGAGGTGGGGTTACTTTTCAATGTGAAAGGTTCCCTCGAGATGGCAAAGTCTTGAAATATTGTATGTACAGTGAGGGGAAAGGGAGTCCTTCGACATTTAATGAGTTTAGTGAAGTGGAGTGGAGTTACTTTAGACCCTAGAGGCAGCAGATTTCAGAATTGAATGTTTTTCAACTTTTTGACCTATTCTAATTACCGAATTTCGAAAAATGTTGGTAGGTATTCTTGGTAAGGATGTAAAATTTAACGCAAACTAAAAAAAGCACGAAAGAAATCTGCACCGTGCTACTTGAATCATCATGATGAATTATCAGTTCCTGACAAGTGGGGCCAAGGACAGCAGGGCCATCGAGAGGGTGTGCGGGGAGTGCAACGGCGCCGAGCCTGTTTTATGCATCAAAAATGGTTTTTGTCCTCACAATAGCATTTGGCATCAAAAAAGTGAGAAAAGTTTATTCACGGCACGAAAAGGACAATATCCATTTTTTAGATTTTTTTTGGAGGAGGGCAAAAAAGGTCTAAAAATAACAATGCATCCGGGTCCAAGCTTGCTTCCATTGGTCAAGCAGGGCAAGGTTTGACACGAAATGTCAAAAGTCAAAAAATGAAACCGAAAAAAGTCGTAAGTACCTATTTTCCAAGTTGAAAAATGAAAGCCAAATGCTGCACACAAAAGCTAAAAGCAAAAGTTTTATTTTTTATTAGTTTTTTGACTTTTTTCAATAGGTTGTTCAATCTTCAATACAAAAGCATCGAATATATGAGAAAAAAATGATCATTTCGCCAAAGGGGTTGAAAGAAAGTCAAACATCGAAAGGTGAAGCCGAAATAAGTTGTAGCTCTCAAAGCCAAAAGGTGATAGCCGAAAGCCAAATGTGCACATAAGAGGCAAAAGTTTGAAAAGAACGCTTTATTTTTGAATCTCAAAAGCTGAAGTCAAAAGCAGAAGAGAAGCTTCATCTTTCAGCGTTCAAGTCCTACCTAGAACATAACTTGAGGAATCCCTTGTAACTATGAACCATTTTCAGCAAATTTGAAGGTTGCCAGTTGCCACTGACTAAGGGAGTAAGGAACCTGCACTTATCGCATTAACAATTCATTTGGCATTATGCTAGCACTGTACTAGCATTCTGCAAGCATACTAGCATATTATTAGCATTGGTAGAATCATGTTAGCATAGAGTTAAGCAAGCGCTAGTATCATGTTTCCTGTTTTTGGACCAGCCCAATAATGCTAGATGCTACCATTGACTTTATATTATATGGACTGCTAGCGATGAATGGGGCCATTGTTAAATTCTGGCTGAACATCCCACCACGTTTAA
>FIZU01019184.1:0-28642 GCA_900064475.1 Pseudococcus longispinus | reverse complement strand
GGGGGGGGGGGGGGGGGGGGGGGGGTAAAGCATAATTTAAAATTCGACTTTATCGAGCGAGATATTTAGATGAACCTATGTTTTTTGCCCTTCAAAGTTCATTTTTTATGTCATTTTACAAGAAAAAGTAAAACGAAACAGGAATCTCAAAAACGTTGTGCTTTACCCAAATACGAAAACTTCCAATTTTTATCAAAATGCATACATATTTTTTGACTTAGGGCAGGCGTCGAGGAATGGTTTTTTTTTTACTCCACCCTAAAATACATGTTAACTAAAAAGTTTAGTAAATTGTTTCACAAAAATACAGAGCTGTCATAATTAAAACACTAAAAAAAAACAAAGATCGTGTTTTAAACAAAAAAAACGTTTAAAACGTTTTTTTAACATTTAAAACACGTTTTTTTTCATTGTTAAAAAAACAGTTTTTTGACCACATTTTCATTAGTCTTTTCAATATTTTGACGAAAAAATTAAAGAAATATTGAAATTTTCCTCAAGTTTGTTTATCTATAAAATTTTATAATTTCAAAAAGTCAATGGAAATCTGAAAATTTTTGCAAGTCCGAAAAAGTATGACATTATGTCTAAAAGTCAGCGTTACACAATTTCGTCGGTCTTCCGCGAGATCACTCCTCAGAGCAAAAACATATCCTATGTTGGAAATCCTAAAATGACTTTCAGACATTTTGCCCGACTTTTTGAAACTTTTAAAAATTTTGAATATGCAACCGTAATATTTAAAAAAAAACTAAAATTACCAAAAAGCTGATTTTTACCTTGAAATGACAATTTTTACTGCAATATTTACAAGTTGGACAAAAAAAATGACAATTGACGAAAAACGGCGATTTTAACCCAAAATGTCAATTTTTACTTTGAAATGACAATTTCGATCCAAAAAATGACAATTTTGACACAAAATAACAATATTGATAAAAAATGGTGATTTCGACCAAAAATGATGAGTTTGACAAAAAATGACAATTTTTACCTTGAAATGACAACTTTGACCAAAAATGACAGTTATTACCTCGAAATGACAATCTTTACCAAAAATGACGATTTGCACTAAAAATAACAATTTTTTCCTTAAAATGATAATTTTGACAAAAAATTCACAATTTGGATAAAAAAATTTTCCACATTCAAAAAGTCAGTTGAAATCTGAAAATTTTTTTAAGTCCAAAAAAGTCTAACATTATGTCTAAAAGTCAGCGTCACGGAATTTCATTACACAATTTCGTCGGTCTTCCGCGAGATTACTCTCCAGAGCAAAAGCATATCCTATGCTAAAAACTGTTTTTTGCCAACTCTGCAAAAATACAATTTTTTGAAGGAGGGAGGGGGGGTAGTGCTTATCTGAAAAGGCGACATTTAAATTTTAGCCCTGAGCGGAAAAATCTCAAATTCGTCCCTGACCTCGGGACCCAAGAATCCAATTTTGAAGATATTTTGACAACAATTTTGATTAATTCGCATCCTCAGCTCCGTCCTTTTTTTGAGCTAGGGGTCTAAAATTTTCTATGCTAGATCTACAAGTTAAAATGAACCACTTCCTTGGATTTGGACAAAATCCGATATTTTGTTTTCGATCCATCAAGTTTTCCAAAATTGGAAGATTTGATTTAATAATGAACTTGAAATAAGTTTACGGTGGATCAATAAAAATAATTTGGTGACGAAAAATTTGGAAACCTCTTGATCAGATTCGGAGATTAGTGGAGTCACATTCGACATGCCATTGCAAGGAGGAACAACATGGGCAATCAATAGCTCAGACTGAGAGCAATAGGTTTAAGAAGCTAATTTCTACCTGAATACATCTAATTGTAGAAATATAATAATTATGAAAATAGAAACGATAGAGCACGAAAAGCAAAAACCCCAAAAAAATTCAAATACGACAATTACTCTAGATTTGCGATATATTCCATAGGAAACCTAACGACTATAACCACAAATAGTTTTAAAAAAGTACACATATCATCAATACATATTACAATTTGCTCCACCATAAATCAAGATCAATCAAGGACCATCACCAAACCGTACAAAAATTTAATTAAATTTCATCGCAGATATATCTAAAACTTCACACCCCCTACAGGTCTTTCCTCGTGAAAAATCATCGTAGAACTCATCGACAGCACAAAACTTCGAGTTCGAACGCGTTTACGAATTAATAAAACATGATTTATATATTTTCATCGTTGTACGTAAACTCGTATACTACGTATGGCGCGACGAAGCTTTTATATAAATTATTTTTAAAAAGGATTAACTGACTACAAGTACCGAAGCATATGCGTGCCCACATGAAAAGCAGATTTTCAAGTATCGTCGCATTATTAATAAGCCGAATTTCGTCGCATTGAGATTGCGAAAATGAAAAGACGTAAATGATAATATTGTTAATAACGAAACATTAAATCACCTTTTAAAATGATTCGCGACGTTACGCCTCTTTTCGTCTGTTTTTAAGCGGCGGCGACATAACTCCATTATGTTTTCATAATATCGTTCATTCTTTTTCGAACGAGTTAATCTTATAACACGATGAACATTTCATCAAGTATTATGAATTTTATTAAATAAACAAAAGAATATATATTCGCGAGTATGTATAATAGGCGTATAGCAGTCGCTCGTACGGTTCAGCTACACGTTTGTAGTAGGCGCGATTTATTTATTGCCTTACGAGTATAGTTTTATTAAACAGCTTCCGCAATTTCCTGTCTATTTTAGGCCAATAATTCTGAGAAGATTCATATAGCACGCAAAAGGGTCGAATATTCGGGTAATTTTTGTAGAATCGCAATATCGAGCAAATAATATAGCACTTGTAGCGACGAACAAAATTACAAAGCACGACGTTAATAAAAACTTCACATACGTCAAACCAAATGGTTCGTTTTCGTACAAAATAATCATTTAGAATTAAACCTACTTCATTCTAATTTATTTGGCTGCCATTCAATCGCGGTTCTCCATGAATTACGGTGACGTAGTCCTTCGTCACGATACGCCAAGGTGTATACGATTCACTTTCTGGCTTTTGAAAATGTCGTTTTTTCATCGATTGTGGGCGGTTTTCTCTCTCTCTACCTCAAATAGTTATAGTCTTCATAATTGTAAACATTATATTGTATTTTCGGCCGATAAATACGCACATAAAGATGAATGAATTCTGTAACGCAACAGATACCGTATTAAATACATCATCGACGAATATTTTGATAAGGTGATAAATTTTCGACCAATGTAGTCTAATAATTAAAAAGGTGGTAATTACCGACAATATATTACGTACGGTGAGCTCTTTGATTGAGATAAAAGCGTTAGATACTCGAGTCCATTTCCATAATGAGACCGTAGTAGGTTGAGCCGTTGCGTATTGCCGAATGATTTGTCATTGTCAACTTGTAAAATTAAACGAAGTATTAATTTCTGAAATTAGCAAAACATGGTTGAATATTAGATAAGTTTAGATACATTATAAGTTAGAACGAAATACAACAAACTGAAAATTACTGCGTCATTAGACAATACCAATCGGAAATACACGCCACAACCCATATTCTTATCACGATTTCAAGAAAAATTCCATTTTAATAATAATTTCATTATATTTACAATTTTTACTATTTTCCAGAGGAAACTGATATCAAAAATTTACTTTCAAATATACCAAATAGAATACCAACAGTGCCAGGTTTCTGTTCGGGGAGAAATGAATCTGCCTACAGTATTAACGACCAGAGTGAAATTGTTCATCAAACGTCTCAAATATTTCAAGAATCGTTCCCGACAGATTTCTCAATTTTAGTAGTGTATCGATTATCGGAAGGTAATGAAGTTTCAAGAATCATCATTCGTTAACAATCGTGAATCTCTAATTCGAAATTTTGTTGAAGAGATCACCGATGCCGCTACTGTGTTCGTAATATACGACGAAAACGGAGAAGATCAGCTCGGTTTAATTGTCAGTGAAACAAGTATTTCTTTAATTTACAAAAAATACACCCAAGCTGAAGACGAAGCCTCCGAAAACACAATTGTACCGTTTGATTTACCGATTTCTCGTGGCAAGTACGGTACTACCTTCATAGGAATTCGCTCACTACAAACTTCGTGATGTAAAATGTAGCTACGTTACCAAAACTAATACTTACAATATTTTTCGAGTAGATGGACCAGAATTGCGTTAAGTATCAAAGGAAATGCGGCTACATTGATTTACAATTGTACTGAAGAAAAAACGCAGCAATTTGATCGCAATTTAGCTCAACAACTGAGTATAGATGGTGTTACATCGATTGGACGTTCACTGGATGCACCAACAAAACCTTTCAAAGTACCTAATCAAAATTCGTTACTTTATACTAGATACGAAACCATTACGCATCTTGATTACAGGTTGTAAAATAAAACAGTACAGTTTACTTACTTGAAATATGACACGAGAATCACAACGAGAGTAAAATGAAACGGTATCTAAACGTTTCAGGTCTAGCTTTTTAAACCATTCATACAAGTGGGCGAAAGCATAACAACTTGAATAAGAATATCATCGATGATGTTTGTTCGTAATTTAAAAAGCACGGTAGTCAGTTATTTTCGTGCAACAGAATCAAGATTTACTTCCAAATTAATCAATCATTCAGAAGTCAGAACTAAATGATTTCTAAAAACGAAAACATGGCGACGAAAACACAAGTGTTGATTGTTTACAATTGAAGTCATATTATTTCAATAAGTGCGGAGGGGAAAGAGGGAGCGTATCAACCGTCCAATCAAAATTAATAAAACCAACGGCTAAAAATTTAAAAATTCTAACATTTGGAATGTTCACTTACCTTATTTTTCACTTTGCTTCTTTTTTTTTTTCAAGAAATAAGTAAGTATGCAATGAGTGATGTAAGTACGAGTCTACGAGATGAAATATAAACAAGAATGACAAAACTTCCATGCTAAAATTTGGAATTTCTGTACAATAGTTCGCTATAAATGTGTTAAGAATAAACCTCACAAGTCACAACAAATGTATAACGGATTAGAAAATGTGAAATTTAATATTTGCGATATTTCAGGGTGAAATTCAGTTAATAAAAATTGCTGCCATTCCAGACACCGCTTATGACTTATGCACGGAGTACGTGTCGGATTGTAACGTTACTTGGAATAATAATTTGAATACCATCCCAGAAAGAGTCGACGTTGAAAATGGCAATAAACCAAGTGAAATTGAAACTAACACTAATGGCGTTTCCACGGAAATCTACGATGGTGTCGATTTCAATGTAGGTATTTTTGTCGTGTTTTTTCAAAAAATAATCTATCGTTATAATTAGGTACATGTACGTAAACGCACGTACACACTTTATTTTCGATTTTCATAACGTTTATACTTATACTTTGGTACTTGTTTACGTCATAGAATACTTTGATTGAAGATCACGTAGGCATAAATTCGACTGCGAGAAGTGTAATTGGTCCTCCGGGACCAAGAGGTTACCCAGGTCCTCAAGGCCCTCCTGGTGTCTCTGGTGATAAAGGAGAACCAGGTAAAGATGGTTTACCAGGGACAACTGGCGTTACAGGATCTCCAGGACATGTATTTTTATTGCCGGTAGGTAAAAAATTAAGTGTAATTACTTTAGAAAGTGGATACGTAATTTTATTTCGTGTAAAAAATTAGGTATAATTTGTTTTGGTCAGCAGTAGGTATTTCGCAAAAAGTAGCAACTTGATTGTTTATTCAAAAGAGGTTTTCAATTTACCAAGTAGGTAGATGCACAGATTAGGTACCTAGAAACCTACCCACCCGAATAAAAAACTAAAAATTTATAGCTGCTACAATCGATATTTCGTTGTGTATACCTACTTCATACGCCATGTTTTCCAATTAGTATCTATGCGTCTATAAATTAATTTAAGACTTGAAATATCATACTCGTACCAAACTTAAAAGGAATGAATTTTTCACATCTATTCTATTACATCATTGTAACGATTGATTCATTATCAACTTTAATTTCAGTTATTAAGGAGAACATGCCGAAAATTTCTAGGACTATAAAACAATTTCTCGAAACGTCGTTTTCGTCCGCTCTGTCGTCAGATGCTATCCAACGTTACTACGCAGTGATAAGAAATTTAATTCATCATTTAGGAGGAAAAAAATAACTTGTCGACTTGTGTTTTAGGTTTCCCCCAAAATTAGTACCTACCTACATTTGTGGATTATTTTAAGAGAAAGAAAACTTCCTAATCATAGGAAAGGTGCGAAAACGTACCTACGAGTAAAATAATAAAATTTCGTAATTCTTCCGTTTCTATAACTTTCGTTAGGATTATAAAATCTTGATCCGGTCAATTGACTTTATCCAACCACTACGCCTACCATCACAGTGTTATAAAATGAATAAAATACGACGATGAATTTTCATATTTGTTATTATACGAGAGCACCGTAAATGGGGAAAATTCTCTGATGGAATTTCAACGAACGTGGTTGAAAATGGAATTCATAATTTTGGCACAACAGGCGATGTTTTCTTTAAATATTTTACTCGTAATTCTACGCTAACCTTACAGTAACCCAGTGAAATTCTTATAATATATTTTTAAAATTTTAAACTTACTTTGTGTTTAGTTGAATAATCAAATTAATGAAAAAGGTCCGAATTCACAAGTTGAACAGCTCAGACAAATGTTATCACAGCATGTGGTAAGTTATTGAAAAAAAATTCCTGATTAAATTTTAATTTTAATAACTAATGTATTTTATAGGCAACGATGAGAGGATCTGATGGACCAATGGGATTGACTGGTATACAGGGTCCGGAAGGTCCTATTGGAATGGATGGCCCTAAAGGAGAACCTGGAGAAACTGGAGATCAGGTTAGAAATAAAAATTACCTGAATTTAAAATGAATAGAATAAATTTAGTGATGCATCAATACCTTTTAATTTAGGGTATACAAGGCTCACAAGGTTTACCAGGTTTAGCAGGTAGAATGGGACTAAGAGGAAGACCAGGAAGAGATGGTGAGAGAGGGGCCACTGGATATCCAGGACCTAAGGGTGAACAAGGAGCAGCAGGTCAAATGGGTACGTTAAACTATACGTAGATGAATGTATTATACACGTATTTGAATATTTCATATTTCATTGACGTAACTAGATGACCAGAACAGGTAGGTACCTATAAAAAAAAACTTGGTCGATACGTACACCCATTTTATAAATATAAATAAGTATTGATCAACTGAGAAGAAATTAGTTCAAACAAAAAGCTTTTTCAGGTGTACCTGGTGAAAAAGGTGATCTAGGTTTACCAGGACCAAAAGGAATTCCTGGAACACCAGGCAGTGATGGAATACAGGGAGAAGAAGGTCCTCAAGGATTACAGGGCACACCTGGACCCATGGTGATTTTCTTATGATTGATAATTATGCATAACTGAAATCCCGAATATAGGCTAGGCACATTTTTTAAATCGATGTTTGAGAAATCAAACAATTACCCATACCGGTCATTCCCATACAACCGATTTTAAAAAAAAAATATCACAAATGATTTTCTTAGTCACAGTTACAAATTTCAAAAGCGGAGCAAAAAATGGCAAACATATACCGAATTAATTTTTTCGTTTACCATTTTTACTTTTCTTTTAAAAAGCATTTTTCGAAAAACTAGATTTTTTTAAAAAATTACAAATGCCAAACATATACTGAATTAATTTTTTCGTTTACCATTTTTACTTTTCTTTTAAAAAGCATTTTTCGAAAAACTAGACTTTTTTTTAAAATTACAAACTCATTCTATAACACATATACCTACTAGTAATAGCAACGTTTATTTGCTTGAGTGAAATGAAAAATGAAACTGAAATTAATAGGGTCCCAGAGGATTTCCAGGTGCTAGAGGTCTTCCCGGACCCTCTGGACTGCCAGGAATTCCAGGATCAGAAGGACCTGTAGGGGTTAAAGGAAATTCAGGACCTCCCGGACAAGCAGGACCTCCAGGTCAGTCAGGCTTGGTAGGACCAGTAGGTGCCCCTGGCCCTCAAGGACCTCTGGGACCACCTGGGCTTTCTGTAAGTTGGAAAATGAATCTTTAAAAAACAATATAAAAATTCAAAATTTAGTAAGTCCATCATGTACAGGGTCCTGTAGGTAAACCAGGCTTACCTGGTTTACCTGGAGTTGATGGACCTCCAGGACATGCAGGAAATCCTGGAGCAACTGGTACCAAAGGAGACGTAGGTTTACCTGGACCTATTGGGCCATCTGGACCAGCAGGAGTAAAAGGACCAAAGGGTGATGAAGGCAAGCGAGGTCTAAGCGGGGATAAGGGAGATAAAGGTGAGCGTGGGGCTGAAGGAGAAAAAGGCGATCAAGGAATAAAAGGCGATCAAGGTGCACAAGGACCTACTGGAGCAATTGGTATTGAAGGACCAGAAGGGCCAAAAGTAATATGAAAAACTTGTAACAAAAAATAATTTAAAAAAAAAACATTACTCATCAGGTTGATTTTTTTAAAAAAGGGAATCGAAGGTCCTCGTGGAGAAACAGGTGCATTGGGTGCATCAGGAGAAAAAGGTAAAATTGGTAGTCCGGGACTTCCAGGTTATCCTGGACCCCCCGGAGAGAAAGGCGAAAAAGGATCAGAAGGAAAATCCGGTATCCCGGGTGAAAAAGGTCAAAGGGTAAATATCTAAAAAACAAACATTTATTAGAAATTGTTAATTGTCAAGAAATATTTTATTTTCAGGGATTTGATGGACAAACAGGAGATCGAGGTGAACCAGGTCAAAGGGTAAATTATTTCACAGAATTTTTCAAAATTCAATTACTTTGAATTACAAAACAATTAAATGTGTAATTTGCATGAAATAGGGTCCTCGTGGCTTAAAAGGCAGACCCGGAATCGATGGTGCACCAGGTCCGAAGGTAAATATAGATCATCAGGTTTCTTTTAGTTCAGCCTTTATAGATAATTTCCCATTTCATTCCGTATTAGGGTGATACTGGCCAACCTGGTTCCCCAGGAAGTATAGGAGAAAGAGGTTTGCAAGGGGAAGAAGGTCCTCGAGGTTTTTCAGGTCCACCAGGGCCACCAGGTACAAGTGGAAAAGATGGAATACCAGGTCCACCAGGAGAACGAGGACCAGCAGTAAGAACTAAGAATTCGTGAAAGCATAAATCGCTTTTCGTAAACAAATTTCATTGCCTTTATTTTATTGGATTAATTTTAGGGAGAAACTGGCTCTTTAGGACCTCCAGGTATACCTGGGATAATAGGTCCACCAGGGCCCGCTGGAGAGCCAGGTCCAGCTGGAGAACCAGGAGCACCTGGCCATCCTGGACAAGCAGGTGAACCTGGACACCCAGGTGAAAGTGGTAAAGAAGGACCTCAAGGGCATATTGGACCATCAGGAAAACCAGGTGAACCAGGATCACCTGGCCTGCAAGGATTTCCAGGAGAAAGAGGATTACCAGGACCACCTGTAAATGAATAGTTCTGAAAAATAAATTGAAGAAGAATTGTATGGAATAGTATTTCTTTTAGTCAATATTTGTTTCAACTTTAGGGCATACCGGGGTTGAAAGGAGATATGGGATTGCCAGGACCACACGGGCCTGAGGGAAGTAAAGGACAACAAGGCGAGTTTGGAAAGGAAGGACCACCAGGACCTGAAGGACGAAGAGGACCTCCTGGTCCACCCGGGCCTGATGGTTTAAAAGGAGACCGCGTAATTAATTAATTTTTTGTATCTACTGGTTGCGACAGATGATACAATTAAATTTATTGAATATGTTTAGGGAGAATCTGGAGTACAAGGTTTACCTGGTCGTGATGGATCTGATGGTCAGCGAGGTTTACCTGGATCTGTAGGACCCGTAGGTGCTCCAGGGGAAGATGGTGATAAGGGAGATGTAGGTCCTCCAGGAGAAAAAGGATTTAAAGGAGCAAAAGGAGAAATGGTGAGTGTATTAATAGATTACGAGTAAAAACACACGAAGTTCCACGATCAATGTCTCATTCAATTTCAGGGACCTGAAGGACCTATTGGATCTCTAGGACTTCGAGGCGAACCAGGTTTAATTGGACCACCAGGAGAAAAAGGATTCCCTGGTGAAATGGGACGAGATGGAGGTAAAGGTGAAATTGGACCTCCTGGACTGATTGGACCACCGGGGCCACCTGGATTGCAAGGTTCACCAGGCACAACTGGTACAAAAGGAGATGTCGGGGATGTTGGGCCAAAAGGTATGTAAATATACCAATCTACAGCACAACTGTTGATAATACAAAAACAATTTCTCTTTTGGATAGGACCTCCTGGGATGATTGGGCCACCTGGTGAACCAGGTAAACGTGGACCAAAGGGCGTAGAAGGATTACCTGGATTACCAGGTCCTGAAGGTTCACAAGGAGCAAAAGGCGTACCTGGATCTCCAGGCCCTCCTGGAATGCAGGGGGTTGAAGGAACACAGGTTTATTATTTTTTAAATGCCACCCTGACAATTTTTATTGCAAATATAATTTTATATTTGTAAGGAAACTTTTTTAGGGTGAAAGAGGTCTTCAAGGAGCAAAAGGAGAGGAAGGGAAATCCGGTCTTCCTGGTACCCAGGGTCCCATTGGACCTCCTGGTTCTGAAGGCCCAAAAGGAAACGCTGGACCACCAGGTTTTCCAGGAAACCCAGGCGAACCAGGTTTACAAGGACCTAGAGGTGAACCAGGGAAAGATGGAGAAGATGGGAAACCATGCTCACCAGGACCTCCCGGAGAACCAGGACCCCCAGGGAAAATGGGATTGACGGGACCAGCAGGAAAAGTGGTATGTAGAATATGGAGAAATCAAAGTTCATATTTCATTTTCGATAAAGAATTTCTCCATGAATTACCTTTGGAATTTTTTCAGGGAAAAGATGGTCCTGCAGGTCAACAAGGTCCTGATGGTTTACCAGGTGAAAAGGGTGATAAAGGATCGCCTGGTGCAATAGGCTCTCAAGGATCAATAGGACCACCTGGACCATCAGGCTTACCAGGCGATCAAGGTCCAAGAGGATCTCCTGGCTCTGCAGGAGATGTTGGACCTCCAGGTGCAGTAGGAAATGAAGGACCTCCAGGAAAATCCGGGGAAGAAGGAACAAAAGGTGAAAAGGGAGATAAGGGAAAACGAGGACCAAAAGGTCATGAAGGTATATTAGGAGTTGCTGGCAAATCCGGTGATCCAGGAGAACGCGGTGAAAAAGGTGACAAAGGAGATCTAGGACCAGAAGGACCAAAAGGAGAACTGGTTAACATTTACAAAATATTATAATTATCAATATTAACTTATGAATTTAGGAAAATTACTTCAATTGAAAATATAATTTTGCAGGGTCCAATAGGTCCTCAAGGACAAAAAGGGAATGACGGTCCGCCGGGTGTACCAGGCATTGAAGGGTCTTCAGGACCAAAAGGTTTACAAGGTGTTGTTGGAGAGAAAGGAGAACGAGGCTTGGCAGGCCCGCCCGGACCTCCGGGCCCTGCAGCAGATTTACCTCTTTTACCACCCGAGGTTTTATTCCAAAAAGAATCTATTAGGAAAAAAAGACAGAATGACAATGAGTAAGTTGACTCATTGCTTCTTCCTCCTCCCTCCTCCTCCGAATCGAGTCTTGAATAAGAATTTTTCATCTTAGTTCGAATGAAGAAACAACTCCTTCTTTTATGAGTACACCTCGGCCGCTAAAAAAAGAATCATCAGGCGAACCATCCTTCATTGACGTTTACACTTCTATTTACGCTATGAGAGAAGATTTAGAACGAATAAGAAAACCTCTTGGTCTACGCGAAAACCCAGCCAGGACTTGTAAAGATTTATATTTCAGTCATCCTCACTTTAAAAATGGTATCTAATACGAATAATTCAAACTAAAAGAGGAAAAAAATTGACAGCGTAATTTTTTTCAAACAGGATGGTATTGGATAGATCCGAACTCAGGAATGCCGGATGACGCAATTTTCGTCTATTGTAATCTAACCAGTGCTGGAGAAACATGTATATATCCTGATTTACAATCTAGACGAATGCCGAACATTCAATGGAGAAAAGAAAACGAAAAAGGCGACTGGTACTCAAATTTAAGAGGAGGTTTCAAAGTAATGATAAATACTACCGTACGACTTAAATAGTAAATACCAAAAAGCTGCTACTAAATTTAAAATGAAAAAAAAATTTCAGATTGGTTATGAGAGCACAGGCTCCGTTCAAATGACATTTTTACGTTTATTACACGAAGAAATTCGTCAAAATTTCACATACACTTGTATCAATTCTGTAGCATGGTTTAATGCTAGATTGGGAAATTACGATTCAGCTATTAAATTCATTGACGAAAGCGAGACAGAATTTACAGTTGATTCGGTGAATAAAATTGCTGTGATACACGACGGATGCAAAGTTAGTCTCTGAATAACTTTAGCAGAAACAAAAATCAAAAATTGTAATAATTGTGTTATGATGTTTCAGTGGAAAGGAAAAGGAGAAACAGTATTTGAGATTAGAACAAAATCCATGAAGCGGTTACCAATCGTCGACTTTTTCCCAGTAGATTATGGAATGCCAAATCAAGCATTCGGATTCGAAATAGGGCCGTTATGTTTCAAATAATTTTAAAATTATAACTCGAAAAAAAAAACGAATTCATGAGTTTTGAAACTTCTTTGAATTTAAATATTTGCCGAATGCTACAATTAAATCACGATAAAAAAAATGTTTTCATTTCAAAGACTATTAAACAGTCAGTCTTTTGAAAAATATACTTAGAACGAATAAAAATATTAAATTAAACGTTAGCAAAGAAAACAATAGGACAATGATCGCTTCCGTAAACTTCAGTTCGGATCACATTGTCGCATACATTATCGACAAACCTTTTCGATACGATGAAGTAATCCAATCTCCTGTAAAAAAAATAATGAATGAATGAAAAATTTATGCAAATAAATTTTCAACTAGTTTTTGTTATAATTTATGAATTGACATTTACCATCCGACATTTCGAGAGCGCGCGTTATGGAAATATGTCCAGTAAGTGTAAGCACCAGTTTTATCGGGATACAGGTGTCGAAAAGTATCAACGAAACCGGCTTCCAATAATGCCGTCATTCCATCTCTTTCTTCCTGAGTGAACCCAGCACTTTTGGTGTTTGTTTTTGGATTCGCCAAATCTGAAATTATAGATATTCGTTAAAACTACTTATAACTTGTCAATTAAAAACATCACACTGAAATTTACCGATAGGTTGATGAGAAACATTCATATCACCGCATACTATTACTGGCTTCTTTTCGTCCAAGGATTTCAAATAATTTCGCAAATCTTTATCCCACTGCAAACGTCTGCTTAAATTTTTCAAACCAGATCCGGCATTTGGAACGTCTGAAATTATTATGTCAGTCAGTAAATGGAAATTTACAAAAAAAAATACAGAATAAGAATTCACACGCACATATAGCGATCACATAGAATTTATCATATTCGGCTGTAATAAGTCTTCCTTCGGCATCGTATTCTTGTTTACCCAAACCATATTTTACATTTAAAGGTTTCTCTTTTGAATACAAAGCAACACCGGCATAACCTTCTTTAGTTCCTATAAAAAGATAGATTCAAATTATAAAATCCATCGGCACAATATAATTGAAACGAAACATGATATAAATCAAAATAACGCACCAGAACACCAATAAGTGTGATATCCTTTCACTCTAACTTCGGGTGGAAGTTTACTTTCGGAACATTTCGTCTCTTGCAAACATACAATATCTGCTAGTTCCTTTTTAATATAATCGACACCACCTTTCTGAAACACAAGTCATAACGATAATGAAAATTAAAATAAGATAGTACGCATAGTTTCACCAGAGATAATAGTAACATACTTTATGCCAAGCACGCAAGCCGGCAACGTTCCATGAGGCAATTTTCAAATTAGAAGATTTACCGTCGGCTGTACATTTCGTATTTGTTACAATCAAAGAGTCAATATCAGTATCGGCTTTATTCAATAAATCTTTTTTAGATTTTTTAGGACTTGTATTTTTCTCATCGTCGGCCGCACGTTTTCTCTTTTTTGATTCTTCGTCTTCAGATTTTACATTACTCTTCTTTGATTTTGGTTCCGTTTCATCTTCGTCGCTCAAACCGGAATCATCTTCAGAATCTTTTTTTCTGTTTGATTTTAGTTTACTTTTCACACCCTTGCCTTTTACAGTCTTTTTCGATTTCGATTTTTTTTCGAAACTCACTTCTTCGTCAATACATTGCTCTTCTTCTGAATCAGTTCCTAGTTTTGATTCATTTTTAGATACAACTTCATCGCCGTTACCTTGTTCTGTAGCAAGTTCTTTCTGAAAAAACACGCGGAATAAATAAATTAAAATATTAATGAGTAAACGAATTGAATATCGCTTCGACAATGTAAGTTATGAACGCACATGGTCGAAGGAATACCGTAATACTGACCGATTTGCTTTTACGCGGCATCTTATCGGGTTCCCAAACACTGATAATATTTGTAATAATCGACTGATTGAAATTAAATGTGAATGTAGATATTGACGAACTCTTCTTACTTCTTGAAATAGAATAAGTTTGATTGTAGAACAACTTGGAATTCGTTAGCAATCTTGAACCAAGAACGAAATATCTTTTCATTTGCTAATTTTTTTAACAATGATTCTCATTTGAATTTCTTTAATGTTGATAGCGCTGTTTCCAATTTTCGGCCAATCTCATTCATTTATGATAAATGATGGACCAATCAGGTTGAAGATGGCTGGAGGTTCTAAATAATTTTTCTGTGATTTGGTGAAACTGACGTCATCGAAGTGGTGAAACTCTTTTATTTTCAAAAAATTTGCTACATTCTCAAATCTCATAAAGAAAATGAAAT
The DNA here is from genome assembly GCA_900064475.1 of Pseudococcus longispinus. Taxonomy (NCBI): domain Eukaryota; kingdom Metazoa; phylum Arthropoda; class Insecta; order Hemiptera; family Pseudococcidae; genus Pseudococcus; species Pseudococcus longispinus. Next base: position 13,678 of record FIZU01019184.1, on the reverse strand, counting down.
TGAATTATTATGATTTATAAAGTTGATAGCTTTTTTTTCTTCATAGGTCACCTAATTAATTCAATCCAACATTTAAAAAAAATTGATTTCGAGACAAGACAATAATAAAAATTTATCACATATCAGATATCAATAAAAATGCAATAACACACGATATAAAATTTCCAAAAAATGGGGTAACTGTCACATTCTTCTTGGTTCCTTGATGGATGTTTGACTCAATTCTTTGAACTTAACTACCATCCGATAATTCTTTTTCTTTCTTGATATAATTTTTCTTTGATCTAAAAAACAGAATAATCAGAGAGAAGAGACGAGATAAGATTAGACTTAATTAGCAAATAAATTGCTAATTATTCTTTTAAATTAAACTTTACCTCAGGCGTTAATTTAATGATTCTACCTTCAACTGCTGGTATTTCGATGTAAGAATGTTGCTGCAGAACACCTGTTTCATTTTCTTGACTATTCTGATCTCTGATGTGAAATAAACCATAAATCAATTGAACAGAATGAAATATAATGCAATAATAAATGCAACCAATACATACTGATTCGTTGATGTAATCAAAGTGTTATTTGTTGATAGAGGATTTGATTTACATCGATTTTTCAAACCATAGCAATAATTCTGAACGGATATAACTAATTCCGGACCTAACTCTAAGTCGATCTGAAACAGAAATTAAAATTCGATTAAAAATGAATTGTTTACAGCACAGGAAAAAGATCTTTCTACAAAAAGTACCAATTTTTCACAATCTTGAAACATCGTGTAACCATCGTTGCCAAAATAAAGAAAATTTTTCAACGCAAGTTTATAAAATTTTTCGAGCTCTAAATATTCACCGCATATTCGAACCAAAAGTGGATCAATTCGTTTGCCGGGTGGTGCATTTGGATCGAATGCAAAGCTAATGCCTCCTACTTGGGGAAATCTTCCTTCCAATATCGGATATTTCGAAACTCCGTTTTCCAAAGCTTTCAAAATTGTTTCACCTAAATTTCACAAGGTAAGTAGAAAATTTGTAGAAAATGAAATGATTAAATGATGTAATCTCAATTATTTTACCATTGGCTTTAATCAACGCGGTAGGTGCAAGTTTGGGTATAATACGCATTAAATCTCCTAATGTAAAATTACCAGGAGGATGAATCTGATCGGAACGAAAAGTACCCGAATTTAAAATAGCAACATCACCGCCCGTAACTGATAATAAGACATCACACACCCAATTACCTAAATTCGTTTCTTCGGTTCGCATTTTAGCAAACCGTCCTTCAAGTGGTTGTCGAATAGTGCCCAGTACTTCGTTCATTCTACACATTATGGTACCTATAATTTGAAAAAAAAATTCTCCATTAATAAAACACGAATATAATTCAGTGATTCGTTATCGATGTATAGACCTTGGTATTTTTTAATCATTTTATTCACAGCCTCGTCTTCTGGAATGGATTTGACTACGTTAATTTCTTCAACAACGACACTGCGCGGGTTTTGAAAATCTATGGTGATCTTGGAAAATTGCCGGAAATCTGTGCCACTTTTGATAATATATTTATTGTTCACCTAATGGAAATAAAATATTAAAAAATCGTCATCATGTTTGAAAATTGTAAAAATAAGTTTTCACCTGAATCACATCATAATCGTGATCATGCCCTCCAAGGATTAAATCAACCTGTGTATCACTTTCAGCCAATTTTCTATCATTCTTTGTGCGCATATGAGTCAAAGCTATGACATAATCACATCCCTGTAAATAATACGATATTTGATCCGAAAAGCAAAAATATAATCAAAATCATACTTGTTCTTTTAATTCGGCACTTAATTTCTCAGCAACTTGAACGAAATCTGTGAATGTGATTTCATCGGCGTTTATCATACCCATGGTTTCGATCCATTCTTCTTCTACTAATCCGATCTACAACCAGGAAAATTAATTGAGATCTGATTGAAAAACGGCTATAATAACTAAAAGCTTCATTACCATTCCAATACGTTTTCCATTCCATTCAATTACATGAGTAATTTTTCCATCTCCTAAAGGTCGTCCAGTTTCATTATAAAATGCGTTTGACATAAGCCAGGGGAAATTGGTTTCGGCAACTCTATCAGCAAGTATTTCTAGACCGAAATCTGTAATTATTGTGATTATATAAATATTTCTATATTCGCATAATACCTTACCTACGTAGTATAATTGCTCACCAAAATCATGATTCCCAAACACGGCGCATTGGGTACCAATTTCATTGAGAATATACGACATGTGTTCTCCTTTGGTAAATGTACTTACTAAAAACACATCTACTCATTAATAAATTCTAACCATATTTAAATCTTTAGAAAATAATATTCTTACGTAAACTGGGCGAAAAAATATCTCCACTGAATAAAACCAACGGATTTAGGGGCAGAAAAGATTTCAAGGTGTGAACAAATCTACTAGCACCTCCAACCGGTTCTATGTCTCTTGGTTCTACGTTATAAACGTCGTTGAAATGTAAAATTGTAATAGTCGTTGACATTTTCTACTTCAAGTCTTCGGTAACTGCTGATGAAAAATTCATATGAAGACAGATTTTGTAGCAAACGAATGTTTAGTTGCGAAAAATCGTAGAAAAATTTCGTGTTTTACTTTCGTTATCTACTTTTTCTAATCAATTTAAAAAAAAAAAATTTGTTTTTATTACAAATCTGCATTTTTATGATAAAAGATGAACCAATCAGGTTGAAGTTGGCTCGTGATTTTTCACTCAGTTCTCAATTATTTTTTCTGTGATGTGATAAAATTGACGTCATCGAACTTAAAGCTCTTCGAGCTTGGCGTTGTTTTTTTCTCTTCATACGTTAGCTTTTGTCCTTGATTGAGTCTGATACCTATGGTGATGGTGATTCATCTCATGTTTAATTTGCTATAACTGATTTACTTATTTATCAAAAGAATTTTGAGATTAATTTAAGTGTTCTGTACATCTTTTTTGATATTTCGCATTAGTTTTAACATTCAATTTGCTGCCATAACAATGGCGCTAAAGTTGGTGGTTGGTCAAAGTAAGTAAAAACATTTTGCATTTAATCAACATTAAGTAGTACAGTTTTGATCTTATCTCATCATTTATGCTAATTTCCCGAACTTAGCGTTGATTATAATCTCTTGTTTTAGTAGTAAAAATCGTTTCAATAATGTTTTACTTGCATTAATAAGGTGATTGTAATCACTCTTCGTTGAAAACGTTATCAGTATCATAAAAATTTTCCTCAACATTTTGCTCCCATTTCACAATTTCAGAAATAGATTCAAAATAATTCAGATCATAATTGAAATTTTTGTGGTTAAAAATAATTTTTCTTGTTCGATATTTTGTTCAAATGAGTTTACAATGAATTTCTTATTTGTTTTTATTGACATTAAAATCCACAGCTCATGAACACTTGAACCTATATTGATTTTTGGACTAATGCAATTCAATTTGAAGTTACTTCATCAATTAGTTGACATCGTGGTTTTTATATTGTTGAGTTAGCATTTTTTAGAAATATTAAACCATTCATAACGAAGTGGTTAAATTTTCAACACAATGAATGCTTTTGCGATGACCTAATCTTTGAAGAGATTAAATTTTTCTCATAATATAAAATCTTACAGAATGTTTTTATTTATGATGAAACAGCTTCTAAAAGTCTTTTTTCGTGTATTTGATTTATAATCTCTATATCGATTTTGATTTGAATGACCATACGATGTTAAATACAGAATATGAGACAAATCCTTCAATTATTGTACAAATTGGAGAAAAGAATGGCTTTGGCAAAATACAATGATGTTGGATATTTGTAAAACCCCGGTATGAATAAACAATTTAAATTTATTTTCATAAAAAATTCTAGTTCTACAACGACCATGATTTTAATTATGAGAAGAAAAAAAAATCACTTATTAAAATTTAATTGCTAATTTATCAAATCCGTGGTGGTAAAATTATCGATTTTCTTTGTCCAGATTCTTGAAATTTATTCAAATTTTACCCATTTCTCTTCCTTGTTAATTTAATTTTTCATTCATTTTTTAAATCATGATTTCCAATAGAATTATATTTTCGTTCAATCGACTGCAAAATAAAATTTTATGGTTTTTAAAAAATTAAAATATATTTTATTTCATCAATATTACATCTTACGGTATTTAAATCATTTACACTTTTTTTCGTTTTTCTTCTGGTTCGTCGGTTTCTTCGTTAGTCTCCTCTTTCATAAATATCGGTTTCGGTTGAGTTTTTGAATAAGCTGGACTAACCCAATAAGGATTTTCAGCCGCTTCTTTGGCGTATTTTAAAATAGCTTCTCTAGGATCCTGATCATCTTCAACCCTCTTACTTAGTCCCAAATTCCTAATAACGTACGAACTCAAAGTAGATCCAGCGGAAGCAACTCGGCCTCCTTGTCCGGATTTTATTGGTAAATCTGGTCGTCTGGATTTAACCGGATCCAGTCTATCATTTTCCATTTGTTTACGAATCGATTTCGGTCTATCTTGTCTAAATATGGGTAACGCGTGTGGTGTAATTACTTGTTGATATGAGACTGTTTCTATTTGTCTGGTTTTAGCGGTTCTTCTATTGGCACAAAGTGTGGCACCTTTAGTGCTTTGATCACCGTAGTATACTTTAACTGCGCCGTTGCCGCAGCCAACAAAAATTTGATCAAGTTTAGGATGCCAATGAGCTTTAATAATGTGTGAATCTGTCACTTCGACTTCTTCTATTCGATTAAATGTGTTTACGTCGTAGAATAACAGTTTGCCTTCTTTTTCATTCTTTTCTAACGACACTCCGGTGATAATGACGGTATCTTGGGGATTAAACATAGCATCTGTACTGGCGTACCGCGAAAATAGTCCGTTGGCTGTTCGTAGGGCGTTTTTGAACATACGTATGTACCATAGTTTCATCGTATCGTCGCCTCCTCTGGTACACATAAGGTAGCCGCTGTACGAGAACGCGATGCGAGAAGTATCGGTGCCAAATTGGTGAGCATCTCTGATCATTTTCGAAGGGTTTACGAACATTTTACGAGCGTCCCAGAGTTGAAAAGATCCATCTTGACATACGCAAGCTATAAAATTTCCATCTCTACTGTAAGCGCAAGTTGTCGGAGTAGTTTTTAGGCCATTCTTCGCCCTACATTTGATTATACTTTTATGTTGTAACGGTTTGAAAACATTCCATAATCGACACGTGCTGTCTTCGCAACTGGTCAGAAACTCTTCGCGAATACGCGGATGCCAACAGCCGTCTGTTAAAGGGGACGTGTGTCCTTTCGTTTTAGACATATCTGAAATGTATTGGTCGCCTTTGACAGTTTCTAAAATTTCGTGACCATCTCGATCGTGCACTTTGGCTTGAGCCATTCCGGAAATAATTAAAATTCGGTCACCGGTAGCTGAAAAACTTAACCCTTTGATCGGGTAGTTACCAACCGGGTAAATTGATCTGAAACTTTTCAGCGTACTGTCCATACCGGCGAAATCCCAGAATCTCATTTCGTAATCCAAAGAACCGGTAACAAATCTGGTACCGGTTGGATCAATAGCTAAAGCAGTAACCGCTTTAGAACCGTGATTGAACGACACATTACGTGATATTGGTAAATCGATACTTTCATCGTCGGAAGCTTCTTCTTCGCGTTCAAACGGAGGTACCGCTGGACCAATTAGTTCGTCGTTCGGGTTCGCGAATTCTTCCGAGCTATCATTTTTGCTACCTCCTTGATATTTATGCGAAGGTATCGGTGGACCAATTAATACGTCGTTCGGGTTCACGAATTCTTCTGAGCTTTCAACTTGATTACCTCCTTCTTGATATTCATGCGATGGTATCGGTGGACCGATTAATTCGTCGTTTGAGTTGAATTCTTCCGAGTTTTCATCTTTGCTAGTTTCTTCTTGTTCTGGTGGAGGTACCGGCGGACCAATTAATTCGTCGTTCTTGGTAGTTTCGTCTGAGCTTTCATCTTCGCTGCTTTCGTCATAGGCCACTAATGAATTCATTGGTTCGCGATAATATCGGAAATGAACTTTTTAGCGGAATATTTTCGATTTATTTCAGTTTTTTTGCGAATGAATCAATTTTTATCACCGAAACAGAAAATAAACAAGAAGATTTTTTCGATGACACAACGAAGCGGTGTTGCCACTTCGCTGGTGTTTTTTTATTTCGCAAGTAGCGTTCTCTTGCGGATTTTATTTGAAGCTCGAGAATTTTGCGATATCAGTGTTGCCATATTATCTATCTAAAAAGTTTTAACATTAGAAATTTTAAATTTTTTTTTCAAAATATTTTGATTTTTGATTGATACGAAAATATATTTTTCAAATCTGACAGATTATTCTCTAAAATGAACTACAAATATTTTTCAACATTCTTTGACAAAGTCAAATCAAGTTGGTATTTTTAAAATTCAATTTCAACGTAAAACATTTGTAATGAAAATAATTTTTATGTAGAAAATTCAACCATCGATTAATAATACCAAATATTTTATCATTTTCCAGAAATAATGAACGATGTCATCAAGCAGAAGAAGAAATCCGGCAAGGAAATCGAATGGCGTGTATTGGTAGTTGATCAACTCGCCATGAGAATGGTCTCAGCATGCTGTAAAATGCACGAAATTTCCGCCGAAGGAATTACAAGTATTTAAAGTTTATCTACTGACACTTTACCAATAGAAAAAGGAACCTGTTCGCCATAATAACTAATTTTCAATTAATTTTCTAGTAGTCGAAGATTTACTGAAGAGACGAGAGCCTTTACCTTCGATGGACGCAGTGTACTTGATAACCCCGAGTGAAAAATCAGTACACGCTCTAATGAGAGATTTCGAAAATCCGAATCGAACGATGTATCGTGCTGCTCACGTATATTTCACCGAAGGTACATCCTAATTTTTAAAAATCCGATCCTCATCAGGCACGAATTGATTATCGAATAAAACAATTCTCAGTTCACCGATCGTGAAACGAAAATTAAGTAGATTTTTCATTTCAGCTTGCCCCGACGAATTATTTAATTCTTTAAGCCATCATAAAGCCGCAAAGTGCATCAAAACTTTGAAAGAAATTAATATATCGTTTGTGGCCTACGAACGTCAGGTAAATTGTGTACCAAAATGAGGGGGCTTTTGCACCGGTGATGGTTTACTAACAAAAATTTAGCAAGGGAAAAAAATTCAGATGTAAAATATTCCTTGATAATGTCTCATTGATGTGTTACTTATGTGTTTTTCGCATGCGAATTACGGTTTTGTGTAATTAATCTTCATAATCGATGTTTGTTGTACAATGCGGCCTATAGTATGCCAAGAGGAGTTATTTAACGAATTATGTAAATCTCCGGCAGCGAAAAAAATTAAAACGCTGAAGGAAATTAATATCGCTTATCTACCTTACGAATGTCAGGTTGGTGGTTGGTGTATTGCGTAATTGCACATAACAAAGCTTATAGTATCTCGTTGCGCTTATATTCGTGTATTTATTCGTTATTTTATGGTTTAAAAAAAAGAAAAAATAGAAATTGACTCTAAAATGATTTCAGGTATTCTCTTTGGATACCCCGGAAACATTCCAATGTTATTACAATCCATCTTACGCCAGCACCAGGCTCGCCAACATGGAACGTATCGCCGAGCAAATCGCCACCTTGTGTGCTACTCTTGGGGAATACCCATCGGTTCGTTACCGAGCGTAAGTATCCCACTTTGGTGAATTTTTCGAATCCATTCGTCAATTTAATAGTAATATTTTCTACAGTGATTTTGATCGTAACGCCGAACTTGCCCAAATTGTGCAACAGAAGTTAGACGCATATAAGGCGGACGAGCCGACAATGGGCGAAGGTCCGGAAAAAGCCAGGTCGCAGTTGATGATCCTGGATCGAGGATTCGATTGCGTTTCACCAGTTCTGCACGAACTCACTTTTCAAGCAATGGCCTACGATTTATTACCTATCGAAAATGACGTTTACAAGTGAGCATCTTAATATAGCCACGGAAATAGAGACAATTTCAGGGAAAATTTCACCAGGAATTCAAAAATCACGATCAAATTTTTTTTTAACACTATTGAGAATTTTGAGCACTTTTTTGAGCCGTTTTTTTAAATATTTTCCCAATGCGATAAAATGATTGCGATTTTTGAATTTCTAACGAAATTTCAACCCATTTTAATAGGTCGCATGATCGCATTTGGAAAATATTTTAAAAACACGGCTCAAGTAGGAGCTCAAAATTCTCAAAAATGGTCAAAAAAAATTTGATCGTAATTTTTGAATTCCTGGTGAAATTTCAACCCACTTTAATAGGTCGCAGGATAGAATTTGGAACATATTCAAAAAAAAAGTCTCAAATTGGAGCTCCAAATTCTCAAAAAATGTTCAAAAAAAAATTGGTAGTCCGCCAAATTCGATTTCTAGAGCACTTTTTGCCACTTGGACTGTTGACTAATTATCGAATTACCTTTTTACAGATACGTTGCCACTTCAGGTGCTCCTGAGAAAGAAGTATTATTAGATGAAAACGACGAACTTTGGGTGGAACTTCGACACGAGCATATCGCCGTTGTTTCCACGTACGTTAATTGAGTACGCGAAGAATGGTTGATCGATGAGATGTATAATATGAAATTATTTTCTTTATTTAGAAACGTTACGAAGAATTTGAAAAAGTTCATTGATTCGAAACGTATGCCACAAGGCGACAAGCAATCTATGCGCGATTTGTCGACGATGATTAAAAAAATGCCTCAGTATCAGAAAGAACTGAGCAAATATTCGACTCATCTTCATTTAGCCGAAGATTGCATGAAGAGTTTCCAAGGCGTCGTCGATAAATTATGTAAAGTTGAACAGGTAACAATCGATGGTGATTTTTTGGAAATATGTACGTACAGATTTATTCTAACTGAATTTACGCTTTAGGATTTAGCCACCGGTACGGATGTCGAAGGTGAACGTATCAAGGATCATATGCGTAACATTGTACCTGTCTTGCTGGATCAGAACATCAGCAATTTCGATAAAATGCGTATCATTATATTGTACGTCATTTCCAAAAACGGCCTATCCGAAGAAAACCTCAATAAAGTTGTCCAACATGCTCAACTTTTGCCCGAAGAAAAACAAGCCATCATTAATTTGTCTCATCTTGGACTAAATTCGGTGGTAAATGTAAGTATCAGTTTAATTCTGGCAAATCGTATCTTATTTTAAGCGCTTGAACATAATTATTTTTTTTTTACGAAGGGTAATCGCAAGAAAATATATCAAATTACTCGCAAAGAAAGAAGCGCCGAGCATCAGTATCAGATGTCACGTTGGACGCCGATAGTAAAGGATTTAATGGAGGATTGTATCGACGATAAGCTTGATCTCAAACATTACCCATTCTTAGCCGGTCGAGCTGCCTCGACTGGATATCATGCTCCTACAAGGTTTGAAAAAAGAAACATTTCCAGAACCGAATCTATGATTTTTGAAAATTAACCATTTGTTTTTTTCAGCGCTCGGTATGGTCATTGGCATAAAGATAAAGGTCAGCAATCGTTGATTAAAAATGTACCTCGTTTGATCGTGTTCATTATCGGTGGCGTGAGCTTCTCAGAAATGAGATGCGCTTACGAAGTTACGAACTCAGTGAAAAACTGGGAGGTGATCATCGGTAAGTGATCTAGTTATATTTGAATTTCGATAAATCAAAGTACTATAATTCGTTTTGATTTCAGGTTCGTCGCATGTTCTAACTCCGGAAAATTTTCTCACGAATTTGGGTGAATTGAGTTCTTAAAATGTGAATCGGTAAAGAGAAAAATTTGCCAGATGGAATTTTTTTTTCTTCTCTCCTTCGCTTGTTTTCGCTTCTGGTCTATTCCATCCGCTTTTTTCCTTTTTAAAAATTTTACAATTTTAATAACTTTAATTTATTTTTTAACTAAATTTTTAAACGTTATTTTAGTTTTAAAAACTAAAACATTCATTACCATACCATGTTATCTTTAAATATTGTTTTTAATTTTTATTTGCGAGAGTATCCGATAAGAAGTTAGCAATGTGATAAGATGAAAAGAAAGTGAGGAGTTGAGAATGTTACTCGATGACAGTAAAGTGCATTTATTATTTTTTTTTCTTCGATTCCCCCTCCGCGTCATAACTTCTACGCAATGTGATGCTGATGTTCGGTGGTTACATAAGTCATAGTTCATTCGTATACTTTGCATGCTTTAAACGTTTCTCACTTATATTTGATTTCGCCAAAATATCTTTATTTTTTTTTTTCGATTCGAGAATACCCACGTACTTACATTGGGCTCTTTTTAGGGAATGCAAAAGCAGCGTGCATGGTTACGTTATTTTGTAATATTTAGTATAATTACATAAATTACGTGAGAATTTTCACATTTATATATACTCACCGAATTCTCTTTTAAATATTTTCTAGGAAGTATTTTAGAGACACTTTGTTTATTGTTATTGTTATTTTGGCATTATTGCATTCCAATTATTTTTTTTTAACTTCTTTGTTCTATTGTAAGTATTTCAAATTGATAAAGAATTTCATTTTTAATTCTGTTTTTTACATCAATTCGACCGACGTTGGCCCACTTTTATCGTTTATTGTTAAATAGAAATTTATTAATCCTAAGTAGGTGTTTCTTTATAGCGATTGTATCGTTTTTTTGTTGGTTTTTATTTTGCGAGCATAGTCGTGTACGAGAGGCCACTTTTGTAGCCCGATAGATTCTTCTTTTCGTGTTAATCGATAGTTGTGTATCTTTATGCAATTAATAAATGCTTTTTGTTTACGTGAGACGTGTCGTATTTAAAATACTATCGCTCAATTTACCAATTTATGAGTTGCGAGTTTTAAAAATTGCTCGGAATTTGTGGCACGAGATGGAAAAAAACAAACGATAAATTATTTCAGTATTACATTTTAATTCATACAAACGACACTATATAAACTTAATTAATAAAGCGTAAAATAATAATTTAAAAAAACAATGAGATACTATTTGAGAAATTGTTAAGTATTCAGCTACATGTAGTCCAAACTTTACCGAAATTTTGAACAAATTTCAACTTGATACGTTTGTATTGACGAGTAAATTGTAATACTACATTTGAGCTTTCAGCTTGGTAATACATATGTTTGCTTTGAATGTAAAAAACAAAAAAATACTTTTTATCACATACTTGGAAATTAAAATGGTTAACTTATAACGGTGCGATTGAACAATGACGACAATAGTGCAATAGAAAAAATTCACTTTAAAAACAGCTAACACAGAAAAATTCGAAAATTAAATAAATTCCGTTTTAATGACCAACGTTTACAAAAAAAATGTTATTTTCCTTCGATTTAATTACTCGAACAAATCAAATGAAATACCTCCGAAAAATTCGTACGAGTAATAAATTTAACCAGCGGGAGTACAATTGTCAATTTCAACGTAAAAAAACCAAAGAATCCGGTAATTATCTTATAAAATAATGTAAAGTCAACATTAACATAAACATTACTAAAATGCTACTCGTACGACGAATTTTTGAAACAACGAAAAACAATCATCAAAAATTGGGATAATACATTAAAATTTCAACAGGAACTTGAAAGTATGAATTCGATTATTAAATTAAGGAAGAACAATAAACGAAACATTAAAACCAGATGCAGAATCTTGACTTTGCGAATCTAAAACACATACACCGATACAAATACTTCAATCAAGAAGGGCAAAACACAAAACATGAAGATTTTTGTATTAGAACACAAAACGAAAAATACATAAAAGAGTTAAAAAGCGAATAAATAATTAAAATAACACATTAACGAATTTTCAAAAAATGGTAGTGTACTTCGTTAAATTTTTCAAATTCCAATTTATAACTAATGGAGAGAAAAGTATACGAAATACTATTTAAATCAACGTAAACAGAATTTACCAAACAGGTACGTAATTTTTATAATGAAAAATTTTCAAATATCACAGACTCCTAATCGATTACATATTTTTAATTGTATAAGTATTTATACTGTTTTATTTAAAAACATTTTTAAAATCGAATGAGAAAAAATCAGCAGAAGGAAATATACGTAGTGGTGCTTAAAAAATTGTTAAAATTAAAATAACATCTACGATATTAATTTTAAAGGCGTAAATTCTTTCGACTAAAATGTACCGTGTTGTTCATCTCCCCGAATAATTTATAATACGCCCAAAGATGGAGTAAATTTTTCGCTTCGAAAATGGTCTGGTTAAAAGTTGAAAGATTTTCTATTCTAATGGATTATTTTACATTCGCCTCGAAATAAACAATCCAGCAGACCATTTTGAATTGAAAATCGCCCGGAAATACGCAATTTTCCAAATTATACCGCGCGACGTTCGAATCGTCAAGAAAAAATATTGTTGTAACGACGCATCTTATCGAGTCCGACTTACTCGTTTTGAAATCGAATATTCGTTCCTTTTTCGAGAAAGGAACACTAAGTTGAACCCCGATAAACACCTAAATAAATGATAAAAATTCACCTAATGTACTAGGGAAATCATACCCGTCTCCTTCTACTGATATTACATGAAAAAAACAACGAAATGAAAAAGCTCATTTAAAAAAGAAAAGGAAAAGGAAGAAAAACGACCGCTTAGAAAATAAGAACAAAATCATACATAACTACGCCATGCAATAACACAGTCCATCAGACACGTGCTTTTTGAGTAACAACCAAAAACCCTGTAATAAAAACTCCAGAAAAATCATACTCTTGAAAATTATTTGCATGGCACGCTGCAAATGTATTGAAAGACATCTGTTTACTCGACCGAGTCGCGGATGCGGGGTGGTTTGAGTAGTTCATGAATTTAAAAAAAACATAAAATAAAAACAGAAGAAATACGTCGTATTCGAACGAGAGTGTAATTAAAATGCGCCTCTGCTGTAGGCCTCGATGAGTCGGCCAACATTTTTGTCGAATCCGCAAATGAAAAACATATCTTGTTTGATTAATTCTTTGTATTTTTTGTGCAAGCCCGAGAACGAACAAGTTATTACTCTGGAAGACAAACATGCGAAAAAGTTAATCGATTGTGAGAAATATGCAGGGAGAAAAAGAGATACGCACTTGGCTTTATCTGATACTTTCTGTCTGTAAGTTTTTAAAGCTTCGTAAGAACCTGTTGCGGTCAAAGAATGATCGCTGAGTAAAATAATAACGTCAAATACTTCTTGTTTCGATGTTGCCCATTTCAACAGCTGAGGCAAACTAGCTGAACCGCTTTCCGCCTAAAAATGAGTTCAAAAATTACTAAATTTGGTAAAAATAATACCTACGATACACCTAAATAGTCTACAGTCCAAGTGGCAAAAAGTGACGGTTTGAACAATAGGGAGTACTTAGTTGAATTTCAAAGTTGCGCCCCCCCTAATTTCAAGTAAAAATGAACTCTCGTATAATATTTTCAAAAGTTACCTTGCGACCTATCAAAATGGGTTAAAATTTCGCTAGAAATTCAAAATTCACAACCAATTTTTTTTTAAAAATATTTTTTGAGAATTTAGAGCTCTAATTTGAGACTTTTTTTTGGATATTTTCCAAATACTATCCTGCGACCTA